>JBAJHX010000040.1:529223-546446 GCA_037176925.1 Amniataba percoides | reverse complement strand
TCAGCTCTCTCTGGTGAGCAGTGTGCTCTGTAGCCGTGTACCGGCCGTCCTCGGTGTCCTGCTGCTGACTAAGTTCGCCTCGTTCATTACACGGCTGTAACAAGCTAACCAGCAGCTAGCCACATGCTAACCTGCTGAAAACGTCACGGTCATGACGCAGGTTGCACTTTTCACTTCTACATGAGACCAGTAACGTTTGGAGGACACGGTGACACACACACACACACACACACACACTCAACACATTACCCTGCACTGCAGATTTGGACCTCACGAAGATGGCTGATCTTTTCCTTCTTCCACCTTCTTCCTCCTTTTGCTCGCCCTCCCTTTTTTATGTAAAACTTTATTCATACCCTGACAGAACATTACATTCATTCAGTCAATGCTTACACACTCTCTGCTCTCTCTCACACACACATGCACTCAAATATGTTTACCATACATATATGCGTGTGCATGTGTTTTTATATGTATATGTATGTACATGTATGTACGCCCCCCCCCACACACACACACACATACACACACACACACACACACATACACACACACATACATACAAGTAAACTTTAATGGCATTTGAAGCATTAAATGCTGTATCAGAGTGCTTTGTATATTCAGCTGGGCTTATCAATACAACAAAATGCAGTTTCAGTCTTACTGTTCACACTGTGATTGATTGTTGTACTTCAGTTGACCACAAGGTGGAGCCACGTGGACACGTGAATAGCAGGGTTGTTAGATCTCGCGAGAGAAAGTCTACAGAAACAAGTCCAAAAAAAAAAAAAAACCCCAAAACAAACAGTAACAAAAAGAAACACAAGAGATAGAGACAGAGAGACACCACTTGATCAACATGCTGTATATGTGTGGCTGAATAATGTGACTGAACAAATCCTAAGTGTGATTATTAAGCAGTTGTTACTGGGACATTTTCAAAATTTTAAAAGTTCTCTAAACAGTCTTTAAAAACAGGTTGTGGCCTCAATCAGTGTCTCAACTCAAAACCTTAAGACAAATATTCTGAAAACAAGCTTGATAATAATTCACAATCTGCTCTTGCATAGGTTTTAATTTCAAAACAAGAACAATAAGATATTTTGGGGTATGATTGTGACTCTTGGTTAGATCAGGAGTTTATGCAGCGTGGATCTCCATCCTCCAGGTGCTTCAGCCTCTCTTTTTGTCGCTTCCTTTCTCTATATTGTGTTTTTTATCCCTCTTTGTCTGTGGTGGGCTTGATGGCCTCATGAGTGTTTGCGTATTCTGTCCTATCACGGATTAGAGGTCTGTTTTGCAACATCTGGGAATTGCTTGACCTCCTCCCAGGTCCATATTCTTCATATAATGAAATATTAATAAAAATGTTTGTGTTTAGAGAGTCTGAAGTGGATGTGTCTTCATGAAATAATGTGAATAATATATCCTGGAACACAAGTGCACTGACCTCTCAACCTGCCAGCAGGTTGCAGTACACGACTGGATTTACTTCCCCACACTGTTTCCACTGGAGAACATGGCATCGCTGCATCAGTGTTCATCAGGGAAAGTGCAGTTCGCACTGATGCCTTGGTTAAAAATAGATTGTTTTACAGCTCTGTAGTGCATCTGTTTTCTATGATTGCTTAATAGACATTGTGTGTCAAGATCATGATTCCATGGCACTTTCGAAATATTTCCTGTTCCTGTTACTGGTACAGTCTTCCTCCCTCCTTAGTAAGAAAACCCAAACAAGATCTTTCACAGACACACACACACAGACATAGACACACACACACACAGAGTTAAGGTGTCTAATCTCAGTAGCCAAGTGGTAACCAGTGGCAACACAGGTTTAGACCATATAGTCGATGAGCTTTCTGGTAATGCTGAACAAGCCTCTCTGGCACTTCCCAAAGAACTGAAATAATGTCTAACACTCCACTTTCCAGACCTCCCCTGTGAATAGCTTGTACAGCAGTTCCAGCGGATGCATGTGGTGAGGACCTGACAAGGAGATGCATGGCTGCAGAAAATGTCTATTCTGAACTACCATGTAGGACATAATCAGCTCTTTACAGATCAAATACAGAGTTGAACACACCTGTAAAACCTTGCGCACTTCCTACAGAAATCACACATAAACGGAGAAGCAGGAGAAGCACAATGGACACCAGCAGTTCTTTGCCATCGTGCAGCTCATCAGGACCAGCTGAGAACTGAGGGCCACGCCATGAGGGCATCACCATGACCATCATAAACACTGACTGCATGGATTTTTTTTCTGTGGGTGTGGGACTTTTTTCATTATATGTTTTGTGAGAGAAAATGTTAGTATGGATTGACACATGAAATAAATCAATGATCCCAAGTGGATTATATAATTATATTACAGTAATAAATAGTCTTAATAATCATGACTACAGTACTGTGTTGCAATTTGAGTTTCTGTCATAATTACAGGGCATTATTCACATCATTCTCTCAGTCATAAAGGTAATAAGTGCATCATTTTTATAAACTGACAAGGTGACACGAACCTTGAACTTTTTCTTGTCCCAGTATGAATAGCAACTGTGCATTTTTTACATTTGGATGTAGCAAAGAGCAAATAATAGTCTATACCAGGTTTTCACAGACTGCTGAACACTGTGTGCGTGTGTGTGTGCGTGTGTGTATGTGTGTGAGGGGGCGGTGATGATTCAGAAGTCAGATTTCTCACAGGAACAGCCACTTCACTAGAAGCAGAAGCACATTGCAGTTGGCCAGTGAGGAAAGATTTTTTTCCCTCTTTGGTAGGCATTTGAGGGATCCACAGAGAAGCGTATAAACGTTGATATTGGATATTTCATTTTCTGTCCTGCTGATAGCCTTTTGAATTCGTCATTGCGAACATACAGCTGCCACAATGTCCAGAGTTGCCAATCTATCAAAGCTGCGGCAAGAGAGGATGAAGGAAATCAACCTGCGGGTGAGCTGGCACTATGTTTATTGTTAAGTTTAATATGAAAGAAAATAACATCAGGCCTGTCCTGACAAGACACAAGAAAACATAAACTTACCGATCATAAATGAATATGGCAGATAGAAGTTGTGCTTTGTATTGTTGTTCATTTCCTGTCTGTTTTTGTCACTTCCCCTTCTTTCTATATCTCTGAGTCATTCCCTGTTTTTGAACTCTCAGCCATAAACCATTTCCTCTTTACGAGAAGAACGCAGGTCTCTCAGGCCACAGGCCCTGTTAAAGTTGGTTTCACATTACGTCTAATCTAGATATACAGGATAAATCTGCATGTATTGTGAATGTAGGTGGTAGTGTGCATGTATGTTTGCTTGTACACAGTGTGCTTGCTCAGTGGATATCTGACTATAGCAACTGTTGCCATAGAAATGGCAGTGGGTGCGTGTGTGATATTGCTGCTTTCTCTCAGAATGTTGTAGGCCTAAAAATGTGTATAAATAAATATATAAAAACACTCAAGGCTAGATTTACTAAGGCTTCTGCACAAGTCTTCAGCCACAGATGTGAGGCATTTTCATTTGAGAAGAATACATATGCAACTACACAAAAAACAGGTGGAGACATATTTCATACTGATTAATCATGTAATCAGTTAGATTCACTACAGCCATGCAATTTGCAGTACGTGTTAGCCATCAGCTGCACTCCATGTCCTCCCTCCAGGTTTGCTGAGCTTGAATGTTTGTGATAAACTGAAGAATGAAGTGTTCCTTTATGTGGTAAGAAAACTCTCCTTCTTCAGCAAAATAGATCAAATAAATTCAGATTCTCCTCGGATCAGCTGGAAAATGCATCATCACAAAGCTGAAAACAGGCTGTTTCTATGCTTGTGCACAAACACATGGTGAACTCATAGACCATAATGCATTGCTGTAAAATGCACTGCTCAACAGTATATGAACTAGTTAAATGAGCTCAACCATAAACTTCTACAGTAGTAAAATGCAACATTATGCAGCAGTGATATTAATCCAGAAGCACAGCAAATATTCTATTGCATAATGAATGACTTTTACTTCTGAAAATGACTTACTTGCTCATATTTTTACTTAGATTTAAATGTAGGATTGTTATTTGCACTTAAGTATTTCCACACCATACTTATTACTTATTACTCAAGTAATACCACTAAATACTTCTTCCACTACTGACTGGACGCAACCAGATGCAGGAAACTGTTTAATCATTTAAGTCCTCTCTCCTTATTGCGCAAGCCAAAAAGACACACAAATTACAGAAAATGTTATTCACACTGGTTTTAAATAAAATATCGGAATAACTTGTGTCATATTGAGCTTCTGTTCCTGCCTCAGGTCACATTTCCACTTCCCAGACCCCTTCATGGCCTTTCTTTTCCGGTCCATCAGGTGCCCTCAGACTTTTCCATTGGTCCCAATAACCTGACTCCTAAATGCAACTGCCCTCCTGAGATATTCATTTAGATTTGCATTTATTTATATATGTGATAGACAGTAATATCTATTTATGAGTATCTCTAAATCCTTACTTGGAAATTATTATATAATAAACAAGGCTGAATTGTGAAAGTTTCTCGTAATCATTGTAGGGCCACATCACCACCCTACATTTACATTGATTCCCATTTTGTTTATCCAGTTTTACTCACATATTTCATGTCATATTTCTTTTATTTCCTACACACTGTATGTGTTTATATTTCTATATATTTATTCATCTCCTGTCGCTGTCAGTACTATTTGTGTGGCATTGTCAGTAGTATGTCGGTCAGGAAGGCTAAACTTAAATTACCTAGGGTGCTCTGGTACACATTAGGAATCCATCTGGGTTACTGGACCATTTCCATCCTCACAGCAGCTTGAAGCAGTCCTCAAATGGAACACCTTACACACAACTGGCAAATGTGTAATGTACATCACGTTACAGAGAAAAACACAGTTAATTCAGAAATATAGAAACAAAGAGTGATGTACCTTCAGTAGAGTGAGTTTTGGCTTTTTAAATGTAGAGAAGTGCTGTAGAAATCCAAAAAGAGGGGGGCTGTCTTCCTGAGCCTGGTGCGTGGTTCTGAAGGACATTAACAGAGCAGAGGCTGCAAGGGGGAGAGTGGCAGTTATACAAGGTCAGTGAGGTCGGAGGGGGGCTGGTTTCAGAGACACTGATGAGAAGGACTTTGAACTGAATCCTTTGTGGAGCAGAATGTCAGAGGAGGTTTTTGGGACAGTGGCGGTGTGGTCTCGGGTGCAGGGGTATGTGAGAGGTCAAGCAGCATATTTCTGGATGTGTATAAAATTTAGAAGAGGCTATTGCGGAAATCAAGCCTGGATGCACTGAGGCAATGGATCAGAGCTTATCAGAAGCTGAGAATGGAACCAAGAGTGGAAACAAGTGACACAAATTCCAGATGGAGGAAAGCACCTTGGACTTTTTTTTACACTTTTATTTGATGTTTGTGATGTTTGAATGGGAGCTTTGTGTCAGTTCTCCGAGGCTGCCGACATGTAAGACATACAGCATGCAGGGCCTGTCTGTTTGGTACATGTTGTGTTTTTGTGCAAGTTTTATCGCATTGTTATCAAGATTAAAACTGCTCATATATCACTTTAGAGGATACTGCGATGTTTCTGACAGAAAGGTGTGTGTGTGTGTGAGTGTGGCATTGAGAATGTGTCAGTTGAAGCCAAGCTTAAGTTTGAATGGATGGCTGACAGAACCAAGACCCGTAATTATCAAGCACCTCAGAGCAGCAAAATCCAAATGAGCCCAAATAAAGACAAGATGTCTCTGTATGTAGAACACATATTTGGATATATAGGACGAGGAGTAACTTTCAACACAGGTAAAGTAAAAATAAACTTTCAAAACAAGGGAAAACATTCCTATTTGTACTGATAGTTAGAAGAACTCCAGAGAAGTCCTAGCAAGTCTTTACTTATTTTTACCAGTTACTTATTATTTTAGATTATTTTCATAAAAATTGTTTATTTATCAGACTGACTTTGTGCTATTGAGGACATATGCTGCAGGAAAAATAAGAGACACAGGGAAAACAGGAAAAATCTCTCTCTCTCTCTTTACAGCTTCTGGACTTGAACTCATGCATGTTACTTACTAAAGCCACTATCTGTATCTCTGTCTGATGTGTACATGTTGCAGATATTCTGATGATCAAACTTTCAAACAGTATTCTCCACTATACCTACAGCCACAGCTGATCTCGTGAAAACTGATGGGGAGTTGTTGAGGATGACTGTTGCTGAATGTCTGTATTGAACTTGTGTTTCAGAGCTTTTAGTACAGCCTTATTGTTTTTGTGGCACATCTACATTGTGAAAATATGCATATTTTCATAATGTATTGCATTTAGGGATACCCCGACAACAGAGAAAAATGAGTTTTTCTGAATACACGCAGTTAAAGAGTTAAAGAGTCACACTACCAAGACCCTCAAAGGATGCTCTCTCGTAATGTTTCAGTAAGTTTCATATTAGCCATTGTAGCTAACAGGCTTCAGTCTATAGTACATTAGCATTAGGCATTACTTGCTATCTAAATGAATGTCTATAAATAAAATACTTTGGAATTTAGTGCTCACTTATTTAAGGATAAATTCATTTTCATTTTTGTTAAATCTTAATTTTGTTTTTTCTTTGTCCACTTAGATATCAAACTATGAAATGCTTTATGAGAACCACCAGCATTCACAGATTCAGATGATGACCAATAAATAATAAATGAAAGTGTCAGTTCCTCCGCACATCAGGAGGAGGACAGGTGATGGTGTGTTGGTGAGGGAGGAGGCCATCACAGCGGGGCCTTCTTTCTTCCATCAGTCACTGCATGTCAAATGTGTGCAGTCTTTATTCTGAATATGCTTATATGATTTATTCCAAAAGTGTGTGTATATATAGGTTGTGTTTGTGGTGGCAGATAGACTGCAGACTTCATGTGAACTTCCAAAACTGATTTGACTGAGGGTTTTTTTTTCCAACTACAAGATTGATTTGCTTCTGCAAATTACTCTCCTCATCAGAATGCCCCCTCACTGATGTTGGAAGTCTACACCAGGCTCCAACAGACTGTGGACATCAGAGATGTAAACGTACTTACAGTGAAGTTCTGTTTTATTTCACCGTATTTTACTTTCTTACTCACTGGTTCTTTTAACATGTCTGCAGAGGGATGTAATCTTTTACAATACCGATGCTAATGTTAGTTCAGCAAGATACGTTTAGATATTAAATATATTGGATTTATTTCCCACTTCTTATGTCATCCATGGATTTATTGGACATGCTGCTCAAAGATGCGCTCACCTAACGTGCAGTGAGACACAATGAATAGTGGCTGGAGTTGATGACGTGACAGTGATTCAACACTTGAATAGTTTTATATAAACTGTAGACCTTTTAACTTATCACACTCAGTACTCACAAACTCCCCAGTCAGTCACTTAATTGAATGTCTGACCAGAGAGGAACATTTTGTATCATTAAGCACAATCTAAAGAGAGAATCATGCGGGCCCCTGTGCTGCACTGGGACACTGAACACATTCTTGTCCAGCTGATTTCTACATCCAGGCAGAGATCAAATCTCTGCAAACCTGTTGTGATGACATGTCAGCACACCAGTGAAGCTATGGAGGATCTCGGCCACTGTGGAGTGGTGAAGTGAGAAGTAATCACGTGTGAAGCTGATTGGTCATGCGCAGGTCTGATCAGGGCCTGTCATTTGGGGAAATGTATTTATTTGATATCTGAGCCAGAATCAGACTTGATATCAAAGTCACACATACAGCCATCTCATGTTTTGGGGTGCAACTTTTGACATTGTTTGGGTCCACTCAACCCCTTGAAAGGGCAGGTACACATAAATAAATAAAACAATATTATATAATGGCCCTTAAAGACATAGTGAGTAAGCAAAAGTCATTTAATCACTTGAAGTTCACTTGATGTTGTAATTTTTGTCATCAGACATCACAATAATCAGAAAATATGTAGTCTGATCTGTCATAGGCAGAAATAATCAGTAGATCTCTACAATTTTAATTGAGGAAACTTAAGTATATATTTTTTATATTTAGCAGTAAGAAAAAAATCAGTTAAGCTCTCAGCTCCTGATTTTTAGTTCCATCATATAAACCATAGTTTTCTTGTTGCTTGGTTATTCAGTTGCTGTTTATCTGTCACAAGGTGGCACAGAGTCTGTGCAGGAGCACTGACTGAAGAGACTGGTTGTTTTGATTGATCCGTGGATTCAGAGGCAGCAGGTGGAGGTCTTTCAGTGACAGTTTTAAAAATATAACTAAAAGTCATTTTAAGCGACCGGTGATGTAAACCTGCACCTCTCCAACTTCCAGTGCAGGTTCCAGTCCATATCCTGTGCTGAATGTGATCCCTCACTGTATGTTTAATATGGGTGATGTATGTCACATCTTTCCTGGTTGATGAAAGATGTGGCATATATCATTGGTATTACATATACATGACTGATGGCTAAATAAAAAATAGAGCCACAAAACTATCTCCATTTATTGTTTAAACCCCACAAGCGTTTTTACACTGTTTACTTGAAATATATTAATATATGAAAATGATCTGTTTAAAATTCTGAAGCTATACAACTATTTATTATTTTTTGGATCATATTATTGCCTCATAACCTCAATACCTCCTTTACTCATTATTTATACATCAAACTTTTACATTAAAAAAGTGATGCTGTTTACTGTATGTCTAAAGTTTCCATTGTTTAATATTACCAAAGGTAACTACAACTTGATCATGATCATTTTTCCTTTGCAGCTGAGAGCAGAAGAGGAGACAGCAATGTCTGGTTTTATCACAAAAACTGTTCTCAAGTGGGAATATTTTAATCCTGAAACAACTTTGTGTTTTTGAGACACTTGTTAAATACCGGCCCAGCTGTGACTTCACCAAGTGCACCTGTTTTTCTGCATTGTGGTCAAGGGTTAGGTTGAACATTTCCTCATTTAGCAGAGAAATAAACGCAATCCTGACACACTGCTGTGGAGTCATAGCAGACGATGTACTCATGCAGCTAAACCAAAGCAGGTCCATGTTCATGAGAAAAAGTGAGATCTTAGCAGCAGGAGTGTCCTCCACAGATAATGAGTCAATGCAGACCTTAGTTCACTTCCCACACGCCAAGTCAATAAGCTGAGTAATATCAGCATTGTTACTTTACAGAGAAGCTGTTCAGTGACGGTGGATGTACCTCATCTGTGTCAAGGTGAACTTTTGTGTGACTTAGAGGTACTCACGGCTACTTTTAGATTTGAAACTTCAGCCACTTTGGCAGTAGATGTGTGGGTTAAAATGACTGACTACATACTTTTACTATCTTGAGAACAAGTGTAAAGCAGCTTGTACCAGCAAGCCTGTAGAGTTTGGAACGGTCGGGGCATGTCTGGCCAAATATCCAGTGACCACTACTATCATCCCCAGCAATAGTCCTGCCATCAGTGTATTTAGTACATAAAGAGTTAACAGACTTCTTTTTGTTTGTTTTGGCATTTATTTCTAACGTTTGAGGGGCTGAAGGTAAATCTGAGTCTAGGAAGCAGCAAAGTACAGTTGATTAAATGTTCTGCTCATGTTAGGTAACTAAGGAAGACACCATCCTATAAACAAACTTCATTTGTTTCTGCATTACAGCTACTTTATTTGGTAGCTCACTGTGTGCATGTGTAATTCTAACTTGTCACAGACTCACTGTTTATTAAGCATTAGTGGCCAAACGTATTTTGATATCAGACTTAAACTTTATCAGTTGTTCTTAGAGGCTGCATTAACGTTAATGTGTGTGTGCATGCATGCATGTCTGTGTGATAATTTGGTGATATGATGTCAGACAGGATGGCAGCCAAAAAAAAAAATCTCCATTTAAAAATTGCACCACACAAAGCATAGCATGAAAAAGTGATAAAAATAGGGTATTTTACAGTGATGACCTTTGAACACGTTTTTAACACTCCATGAAGAACGCTTTCTTCCAAAGTGGGTTTAAAAGAAAAAGGTTCTTCAGTAGCAAATGGTTCTGGATAGAACGTTTAGGGAACCCTTATTACCAAGAATGTAGAGTTCCTTAAAACTAAGTAAAAGCCAGTCAACGATGTGCACCTACCTGCTGACCAGAGAAGTAAATAAATGAGGCGCAGCCACAGCCATGATTTGGAGGATGATGGTCAACAGTAATAAAACACAGAAGTAACACTCTCATTAATACAGCTATCAAGGGTTGACAGTGGTGGTTTGTGGTAGAAGAGAAGTGCTGCTTGTGTCCAGCTGCACTTGTTAGGCACACAGCTCTTCATTTTTAACTTTCAACTCACTTTTTGTATGTCTGATGTGCTCAGCTGTGATCTCAACATCTCTGTACAGGTAACAATGTTAAACCTCCTGTAACATTTAGGTTCAGCTGATCATAATGACAGTGTTTGGTGCTGTAATTTGTAACACAGACAGATAGTTTGACACAGTATTTCCAAAGGCCGCCTGCTCTTTCTTCAGTTATATTAGTCTACAGTGCAATATGTGTGTTTATGTTCTGCTATCTCATGGTAAACTTGCATCTGATGAGCTTTGTGACATCCATGAAAAGACAGGAAGCCTCCTTCATATTTTGTCCTTCCTTCCCAGAATAAAGAGAGAGAGCGCATGAGGGAGCGAGAGAAGGCTGCGAGGGAGAGGGAGGCTCGTTACAGCAACGGTCACCTCTTCACCTCACTGACAGTGTCAGGAACCACTCTCTGTTCAGCATGCAACAAGAGTATTACTGCCAAGGAAGCTCTCAGCTGCCCTAGTAAGTAACACAGTCACTGTACGTATTCATCCTCTTTTCTGACCATGGCTCATGGTGAAAACAAGGTGTTCTATATGTCCCTCTCCTCTGCTCCTCTGGGAGGATCCAGAGGCTAGACGATATTCTGACCAGAAGCCCAAACCAAGTCAACTGGTTTCTTTGCATGCAGTTTAGGCCTCCCTCTGGACGTCTGAGGCACACCCTATGGAGAAAACTCATTTCGACCACTTTTATCTGCACTGTCATTCTTTCATGCACTATAACCATCGATGAGAATTGGGGCTTAGGTCAACTTAAATTGAAAGCTCTCTTATCACCACACAAGTATCCTGGCCATCTCACTGCTGATTTGCCATCACTTGTGAGGGGACAGTTCACTCCTTCACTTGTGCAGTACATTACTTCCAACCAAGATGGAGCAATGCACCATTTTCCATCAGAGAAGCATGGCCTCAGGGTTTGAGGTGCTGCATCTCTGCTGCGACCACCTCACAGAGTGGAGGTCCCACTTAGATGAAACCTATAGAACTACATTACCGGCAAATAGCAGAGCCATGGGTTCCCACCACCAGATATTCTCACCTTTAGGTAGCAAGGGTGCTGTCACCCCATATACCTGCAGTATCCCCCAGAAGAAGGACTCTTCAAAACACATGCACACTTGATGGGCAGACTCTTATGACCCCCCCAGCATCCCTGTGAGGATAAAGAACTGTCCTACCGCTCCAAGGCCAGGACCGACTCTACACTGAGCTTTGACAACAGGTGTAATAAATCTAATAAAAAGTGAAGAAATGTTTGCTTCTATTTCTTATGTCTTCATTTTTTCCAGCATGCAATGTCACGATCCACAACCGCTGTCGAGACACTTTGCCAAACTGCGCCAAAATGAAACAGAGGGTAAGACCCAGGTTAATGATCACAATCACATGCTGCCTCAAATTAAGTGTCATTTCTGTGTCATTACTGATAAAATGTGATATCTCACATAGTGGAAAATCTGGAAATGATGGAAAAGTAAATTCCTTTACACACATTGTACATGCTGCTCTGTGTCCTTCATTAATACAGCAACAGAAGACAGTCCTAATGCGGAATAATTCAGCCTTGCAGAGCGTCACACTGCGCACAAAAAGTGAGTTTTTTTCACACACAGTATGATTGAATACATGCAGTCTCTTTATCCCACCTCAACAAGTGTTGCTTTTTCCACATTTTTCTGTTCTTCCTTCCACTCTGCCTCTCCTTCTCAAAAGGTTTATTCTCTTCTTCATCATCAGACTCCTTTGCTCCTTTACACTTCTGTTTGTTTGTCTCTTCCTCCTGTTTTCGTTGTCATTATGCTGCTGATTCTCCTCCTTTATTTCTTTTTCCTTGTCACTCTCACCCCTTGTTTTCTTCTTCTCTGTCTGTAACATTTTTTTTTTACTTCATAGCTCCAGGAATGCGTGAGCGTCCAAGTTCAGCCATCTACCCCTCTGAGAGCTTCCGTCAGTCCCTGCTGGGATCCCGCCGTGGTCGCTCTGGCCTCTCCCTGTCCAAGAGTGTCTCCACCAACAATATTTCAGGGTAAGCTTCACTTTCATTGGTCAAATTAATTAATTAAAGAACAATAATGATGATTCAATTATATAATTCTTTATTATAATTCTTCTAATTCTTGAGGGCCACTCTAACTGGTGGTGCTTTGGTACTATTAAGCTTATGCAGAGAGACAAGTCTGACTTTCTGTGCTGCATTTAGATGGATTAGATTACATTACATCAAGATTTTGTATTGTTTGTGCCTGTGTGACTTTTTTTCCCATTTTTTTTACAACAATTTTGTATCTTCATTTCTGTCTGTTTTCTGTGAACAATTCAGTTCTTCAGTATCGTGGAAAAAAAATCCTTCCTTGTAGGTTAAGATTCTACTCGGGATCAGAAGCCTCTTCCTGTCATATGCTCTGCTCATAAATTTCCCTGCATATCATTTGTTGTCATGATGGCACCAATCGCACTAATTGAAACAAAGCCAGCAGGTCAGACAATGTCAGTCCCAGGGTTCCCAGGGTTCTCTGTGCTGGGAAGCTTGGTGCCCTCCACCATGTCTTCAGTCTTTCCTTGAGGTCAAGGGAGGTGCCTAAACTATAGAAGACCTGCATTGTTCCAGTTCCAAAGAAATGATGTACTGTCTCTCAATGACTACAGACATGTGGCACCTACATTACATGTCATGACAACCTTTGGAAAGGCTTGTTCAACACCTGAGGAGCTTGTTAACTGCTTTCCTGGACTGAATGATCACTTCTGGAGAAGCAGGGAAGCACTGTGAGAGTCATGTTGTTTGACTTCTCCAGTGCTTTAAACAGTACCCACCCGCGCCATCTCAGGATTATGCTTCTGGCGATACAGATGGCGATACTGGCACTCCATCCTGGATTATGGACTACCTCACTGGCCAGCCACAGTGTGTCAGAGAGGATCGTTGTGTCTCTTTGGTTGTAATCAGCAACACTGGCACACCTCAAGAAACCTCTCTGGACCTATTCCTCTTCACACTGTAAACCTCAAACTTTCACTTAAACACTGGTTCCTGCCGTCTCAGCAAACGCATCAACAGCAGCAATGAGAAGAAGTACGAACGACTGACCTGTTCATTCAAGGAGAGGAAGTAGAGAGGTGGGCTGATGAGGCCAGTAGACTCAGACAGAAACAAGCTGATGAGGAAGGAGGAGTGACCTGTGTGGTCTGTGCGGAGTGAATTGTGGAGAGGAGGATGAGGCGGCTCATCCCTTACCATGATGAGCTGTGGCAGATGGGCAGCCCGTTCAGCCACGAGATCATCCCACTGAGGTGCACAATGGAACACTTCAGGCTCTCACTTTTTACCTGCTGCCATCAGACTGTACAACAGCCATGATAACTACACACAACATCCACAGATCCACTTTGTCCCTCTGTTTACAGAGGTTATAATACGACTATACTACTGTATGTTATGTTGCTGTACTTGCTACACTAGTACTCTGTTGTGTTGTTGTGCTGTACTATATATTGTTATACTATATGACTTCACCTCAGAATGTATTTTTCTATTATATTATACTATATTATGTTTACATTGACCTTCCTCATATTCTAGGTTATACCTCTGTTGCACCTCTGTATTGGTACTAGGTTCCATTATTATATTATATATAAGTAATATAGCACATATATAATATATCACATATACATTCATCTAGTGTCTGATGTTTACCTGCACACAGAGTCACTTTACCCTGTAATCTTTGTCACTAAATTATTTCTATTTTGTATTCTTTTTTTATTCTAGTTTTACGTATCCTTATTATTTGCTGCTGCAACAATCACATTTATCTGCTGGGGATCAATAAATGTGTATCTGTTTTTTTTTTAAGATATCGTTTGCAAATTGCTGTATCCAAACATACCACTAGATGGAGTCAAAACTGAATATATCCATGACACACATTTTAACATACTCATAAAATAGGCAAAAATATTGATTTACATTAGGTGGGATAATTACATTACTTTGGTAAGTTCTCTACCAAATTATTTTTTCTGTCTCCTTCAAGATGAAATATAGACGGTGAGGAGGCCTGAGACGCTTCAGTGTCATTCTACCTTGTAATCATTGCTGTGTGTGTTGTTGTAGGACCCTGAATGATGACTCTCCCCTCGGGCTGCGCAGGATCCTGTCCCAGTCCACAGACTCGCTCAGTTTCAGGAACAGAGCCATGTCAGTGGAGTCTCTCAACGATGATGGTATCAGAAACATTCTCAGTCAAATCAGTTTGAAAACCATCTCTCCATCATCTGTATTGCATTCATTTGCTCTCCAGTGTGACAGCAAAAATTCTTACGCCATAATTTAATTTTCTGTTCTGCACATTAATTAATTGTTAAACTGAAAAGAGTAAACAAACCTAAGTCTGTTATTGTGTACTCTCAGCACTGAAGGCACCTCAGTCTAATTTTATAGCATTTTCCAGTGCATTTTAATGCATTTATTTGTGGCATTAGCAAATTGAATAAATTAAATCTGTTTTAAGGCAAATAAGGTAAATTGGACAGATGGTTGAGTGACCTCATTAATGTAGTAAAGCGAGTGAATGAGTGAAGCAATCAAACTATGTTATTGCTCATTACAAGATTAGGACAATTTCACTTTACCTAAATTTTACTTCACCTCTTCAGTCAGTGATCTTTTATGCTCATCGTTTGCTCTTATTTAGGGGACATCTACTATACTTCACTACTGGAGGACATGGAGTTCGAGGGCCAGGACTTTAAGGCCGACTCATGGAGCATGGCAGTGGACAGCAGTTACTTGCAGACACACCGCAAAAACATCATCAAGAGGCAGGATGTCATCTATGGTGACAAGAACATCATCCACTTTTAAGCAGTATATTACTGACCTTTAGCTTTCTCCCCTATTGATGAATGTACTGATGTGTGTGTGTGTGTTTGTGTCCTTCTCAGAGCTCATTCAGACAGAGTTGCACCACATGCGAACCCTGCACATCATGGACAGGGTGTTTCGACAGGGCATGTTGGAGGAGCTTCTGCTTGAGCCCAGCACTGTGCATGCCATGCTCCCTTGCCTGGACCAGCTGATCAGGATACATTCTCATTTCCTGGCTCAACTTCTCATCCGACGCAACAGCAGCCTGCAGCCTGGATCAACCCGAAATTTCACCATTCACCAGTTGGGGGACATACTACTGGAGCAGGTGACTGCCATGCATGCTCACATAGGCTGCATCTCCACCAAACACTTACATATATTACACTGCTATATAATACCCTTGGTAAGAGCTATTACCAACTATTATGCTTTGTCTAACCCTAAGCCCTTAACACTAATAATACTTTATGATGTACCTAAACCCTATAGTACCTTAACCCCAGATGTGTTTTATATGTTACCTGTTAAAAGGTGGGGATGTTACAGGATGGTGAGAGACTTTACAAGATCATTTATCTTACATATACAGAGAATATTATCATATTCAAAACATTTACTTTGAGCAAAAGTTGCAAAAGTAAAAAAAAAAATTTAAACGCAATTATGCTGCCTTTTCATCTTTACTAGCTAACAATAGGTAGCTGTAGACTGGAGAAAAAACATTTAACTTTTAATGCGCTCAAATGCTATCAGCAGCTACCAGAAACATTTTTCAGGTGTTTTTTTAATTAATCAACACACCTTAAATGTCAATGTGATGACTCAGTTTTTCTATTGGCTCTCATGACATACGCTCGACACATCACAATCATCAGGCTTCAGAGATGATCATCAAGCACTTATATATGTTTTATGAATTTAAACTGCATTATGTGAACAGTGAATGTTCTGTAATTCTGTTCCTCACTCAGAGAAAACTGCTGAGAGTTGATCCTGTGAGCTCCTCCAGCTCTACGTCTATGTACATTAATAGTGTGTCCATTGTGTTGCCCAATCGAAGGACTGCAGTGTGTGTAGCTCTTCTTCTTTGTAGTTATACAGTATGATTTTTCCTGTGCCAACCACAATCTGGATAAGAGATACAGGCTCTGGACAGTGCCTCTTTTTTCCACAGACAAAGGCTTTTCTTTATGTTTATGCATGTTCTCCCCCACTCACATTCACACACACAGAAAACAACTTGTCTATGTGTTCTTCTGCCAGTTCTCGGGTCAGTGTGCAGATGAAATGCGGAAGACCTACGCTGAGTTCTGCAGCCGCCATTTGAAGGCTGTCAAACTGTACAAGGAGCTGCTGGCCAGAGACAAGAGGTTCCAGTGCTTCATACGGGTAAGACAGACAGCAAAAAACACTTTAACACTTTTTGAAGTTTTGATGTTAATATGAAAATATATAGGGGGTCAGTTGGTTACAGAGACAAATCAATGGGACCTTTTTCATGTGCACGCCGTTGAGAGTGACTGTTTAGTGATGCTTGAAATCAGAGATGTCCTGATCTGATCTCAAAGACCCAGCACCAGGCTGATCAAGGCATTTTATAGCTGATTATTATGGGATGTACTGAGCTTTGGATCCATTCCTTTGTTTTACATTGGCTGTTTCTTTACAGTACAACTATTGTTGACTCTCGAGAGAAACGATTAAAAAATACAATTATGATTATTATATTCCATTTCATCCCCCACATTTTTACACACTGGTCCTTAAACCAATGAGGGAAACTTTTAGAAACTTTGTGAAATACTACAAGAAACACATTTAAATTAGATCACTATAGATATGAACTTTATTGACAAAAAACACAACAACACATAGAGTAAACTTTAACAGCATTTTTTCATATACTTTTCATATATTTAACATTTTAAAGAATTTTAAAGCGTATAGTCTTTTTGAGGGGACAAATGATCTCTCTCTCTCTCTCTCTCTCTCTCT
>JBAJHX010000040.1:489780-502900 GCA_037176925.1 Amniataba percoides | reverse complement strand
AAATTAGCCAATTGGGAACATAATCTGCAGGAGCAGGTTAAGTATGCGGCATAAGTTACCATGGCAACAGGGCCAAGTCAAAAGAGAGCCACGTTTGTGAGGCTGAAAAGTCAACACCCCTTGTAGTACACCCCTCAGGACTTACTTCCTAAATCTGACGTCTGTCAAGGTTTTGGTTCAGTTCAGCACTGAAACTGATAACACACACGACATACTAGAGAGCAACACAGCTAATACTCCCAGGGAGCCTAAAGCTGACAATAAGATTGGTTCCAGTTGGGTCACGAGTGAAAGAGAAGTGAAGGTGAAGAAAGGTATATGGCTTGTTAAAAATGTGTTCATGCTTGTGAGGGAGGTCAGGCAGCTCTTACTGAATATTTCATCTAAGCCTGAATCAGACACACACTGCCACAGGTAGTGTGATATAACTCTGTTTAATTAATAAATCATAATGAAAGTGAATTCACTTGACTTTTTTGTTGTATTATGAATTATAATTTAATAGACAATCAGCTGCAGTTCTTTGAGAAAGAGTTGTATAGAATCACATTGTATTGACAGGTATACTCAATTTTCCATGTTCCTGTTAAAAAACAGTGGATGGTGTCACTGAAGTCTTTATTATGATATTTGCTTCCTTCTCCACAATTTTATCCTCTCTGTTCTTTTGTCTCCTTTTCCTTTCTAACACATTTTTTGTCTCTGTGTCAACATACAGATGAGCTCTATGCACAGAAACTCAAGTACAAAGCCATCAGTGAGGAACTGGACCACGCCCTCAATGACATGACCTCCATGTAAGTAGCACCGTGTCACGTGTGGGCGAGAAACATGGTCATCGAACATTCAAGGGATTTAGATAAAAAGTTATCTAGTTACTTATCCTCCAGTGTTTCTGAGTAAATTCTCCCGATGTTCCTTTACATAGAACAATGAACAGCATGTTTGTTAAGTCAATTATAATAAATCATTTTATCTCTTAAGAGCAACAGTAGTAAAAGCTTTATTCAGTGACACTGGGATGTATTAAATAGCTACAGTAATTTTCTAAGTGCAGTTAACATTATCTTAAATCAGAGCAAGTCATTCTGCTCCTTGATATCATTGTGTATTGAAATTGAAATTAACAGCACAGTTCATAGAAATATCAGTGATAAATGTGTGCATACTCAAAGAGTAAGTCACCTCTGGGCTAGCAGTGTTTATGGGTTAAAAGTTTCACCTGTTTGACCTCTGAGTCACTGAACAGTTTGGGTGGGTGTGTTCAGATCTGTGCTGCTGTACTTACCACAGCCACCGTGTCCCAGTACATGTAAAGCAAAGTTCATTTTTACCCCAATATCACCAATCAAGCTTTGCCTCAAGGAGCTTTCTCCAGCGCAGCTCTGTTTCAGAGCAGTGTGGGAAGGGAAAAACTTCTAAAAGCTTTAACTGGGTGAAAATGGAAGAAACTATCATACTATATTATCATACTACTACTGTTTGCCTTCTGTATGTTAGTATTACTTACTGTTAGTAGTATTACTTCACTTAGGTGAAACTGATCACTGGGTGGCTGACATGTGAATAATGAAAAACTCAACCATAATAATTTCTGTTAATTCATTCAAAACCTGTCCTCCCTCTGAATAGTGAACTTACATGCTTAGTTAACTCATAAACCTCAACTCTGCCTCTTGTGTCCTGTGTTTTCAGCTAAACATCCAGAATCTCCATCATCCTGTCAGCCAGCTGTTTGCAGCGTTTTACTGTTGAACATCAACTCTTGGCTCGATTTTTTCTCAGTCCATCCCTCTCCACATGGCTCCTTCCCTTTATTCAGTCTCATCTATCCTTCCTTGTTCCTCAGTTGTTGAACTGTTAAAATCTGTGTGTTTGTTTGTCTTCAGCATTTTCTCAGTGTATCTGCTCAACTTGCTCTTGTCTGCCTCTAGTCATCTAATAGACATTGTTCATTGTATGTTTACAGGATGCTTTTGTCTGATTTCACTCATTGTTGTACTTCTGTACCAGTTCTGTTTTGTTTTGTGTTAAACAAGGGAGGGAAGAAATTCTTGAGTTAATTCATCTGCGTCCACGGCTGTTTTTGTTACACTCAAAGCAGTCTAAATTTGAACAGTTTATATGTAAGTTTTTATACTAACAGTGTCCATACAGCAGAGCACAGTACATACCAGTACATACATGTAGGTACAAAGGAACTAAATGTGAAGCTGGAGATTAAAGAGAAGAATGTGCACATTTTAAAAGTACTTTGTACTGTAGATATATATTTCTTTAACTTAATTTACATTATGGGGTGCAGCTTTGTACTTATTGAGGACTTCAGGTACATACTGTACTGGCACCATGTACAAATCACTGTGCTGTGAATTAAGAGGAATTACATTGTAAATGACAGGCCTTGAGCTAAAGTGTTACAAAACAAGTTATTTCTTTCTTTATATTTAGCTATTTTCAATAGCTCAAAATGTCTGGATTTGCATTAGCAAATCAACAGTAACTAATTATTAAAATGAACAATAATTTAGTAAGAATCCTTTAGTTTAAAGCAGAGCGTGTTATCTAGCACAACTCACAAACCAAGTCCAGTCCTAATCCAAAAAGGGTGGGGATGAGGAAGACTTAAGAAATACACTGGTTTTCAGTAATATGCTGTCCTGTGAAAGAGTGAAAAGCAAATCTAGATTCAAATCACCAAAATATGAACCATGTTATACAGATTTTTTTTAGATTTCAGTATTTTGTTTGCACTCATGAATATACAACACACAAATTCCTGTTCATCCACTAAAATGAAGTTTAAAAAACAAGTCTCACAAGGTTCAGCTCAAACTATTTTCAGGATGATTTAGAGAGTTTGCGTCATTATGTGTGTATATGTATATTCCTGCCTCATCAGCGTTGGAGACATGGAAACAAATTATCTATATGATGATATATTATATTTTAGAATGACTTCAGAGAATTTGTCTGCCATCATTAGGTGGCTTCAGTCACGGCCTGTGCCTGCAGTGTTTGAGCGTGACTTCTAACACAGTCAGCTTAATGCTTCTCTGGTGATTCTAGGGGACACTGAGTAGAAACAGAATACTTCACACCTGTCATTAAACATCTGTAGACTAGAGATAAACACACAGACACACACATACACAACAATTTCCAGACACAGTCCAGCAGTGTGGTGTGTGCACCTTCATTATCTCTTCTCTCTCTCCATAATCTGTCTCTGTCACTCTACCATTTTAGCTGTTTTCACAGTAACAAAGTGCATACAAAGTTGGTAAAGAGACCTGCATTTATTTTGATGGGCTGATTTTCATTGATTTTCATTGACGTTGGCAAAGTGGGCTGGCGGAGATGGTATCTCAGAGATGATCCATCCCACAGTGCTGGGCCCTAAACATCCTCTAACACAGCATCTGATCAGGGATTAGGACAAAAGATTCCTTCATCCAGGTCCTGACAGGGTATTTGTTGAAATTCACAAAGCACTGCTTCAGGCACACATCATAATCACTGCACAGAGAGGATGTCCATCTGAACTCCTTTCTGACTGTTCACCAGCCATGAATCCAGCTCTAATAAGAGAACAGTAAATCCCAAATACAGTTCCACTTTAACTCTCCAAATACTGCTCTCTTTGGGGAAGTCAAACTGTTTTTGAGGAGGTTTTACACACAGTACTCATCCAGATAGAAGGAATCGTAAAAAAATGTAGACTGCCACTCCTGACTACACCACTCTGTCCCTGAGGCCTGTGACTCTCTTAAACCAGATTCCAGCAGCCACAGTTGTAGGCAGGCAGGCAGCACAGTAGTGGGCTGGGTTGGAGAACTTGTTGCAGCTTGTTGCACCTGGTTGCAGATCATTTGGGCTACTGAATCCTGGATGAGCTGCACATGCAGGCGCACCAATCAGAAACATTGTTCTGAAGGGGCAGCCTGCTGCAGAATGTTAGCAGTGAGGGACAGCCGGTTGTTCAGCGTCACACCCAATCTCTCTCCGTGCAGTCAGTTCATTTAATGCCGCTGTATGGAAATTCTGACATTATTCAAAAAGGTCCTTTATGAAAACTATTATCCTTCAACAGTTCACTTCCTTCATATGGAATGTATGCACACACTATCTAGACTCAAGAATAACTCATCATGTGACTGAAGTTTCACTGTCCTAATCTTACTGCAATATGCTTTGTGAAATGAATGAGCTGAATGAGATGAAAAAGACACAGAGGACACAGTTGATGATGACCATTTCACAACATACATACCCATGACAACATACTAAGAAGGAAGGAGACAAAGTGACAGATTTGGCAGCTTTTCAAAATACTTATTATGATTGTTCAAGTGTTCAAGGCAGATGACAATAAAAATTATGTGGAAAAATAATTAACAACACAAATATAATTGTGCTCTTTCAAAATAATACATCATGAGAACAGTTATACAAAACATGAAAATACAAAAGACACACATTATTGGAAGTACATTACTGATTAAAATATTGTATCTTCTGCAGTATGAAACATTACATAGACAAAACTTAAATAAACACTCACTCAGTGTCATAGCACACCCAAGAACCAAAATTCACTCCTAAATAACAGCTGATGTTGGAGCATGGAGTGTGTAAATAGCAGGAAACTGTTTCACATCATGAGGATCATTATTAAGCTCAACTTGGATGGTTGAGCTTGGATGGAAGTGCCGGAAGCTCCCAGAAGCTTTGGCATCTCCATGATAACTGAGCAAGCTCCTAATGAGGAGTAACGGCCATAATGTCAAGTGAAGCGCAGCTTATAAATGGACCATGAGTTTGGATTGTTTTGTCACCAATCAAGAGTGGAATTTGAACATCAATGGCCATTTGACTTTGGAGTGATACTGGCAACAACAAAATGAGGGACCTATTGCTTAAAATTGAAGAACATATCTTACTGAAGACCTTACTAGTACATGAGACAGATAATCTGTGATAAAATCACTCCTCTGGCTCCATCTGCTGCCTCTAAGATCATTGGACATCGAGAATCCACCACCCGAATCAAAACAACCATTTAGAGCAAAGAATCTAAAGAAGCGACTGCAATTCTGCTTTCTAGTCTGCTGTTAATGTGCAAGTAACTCTTTCAAAGGAAAAAGTAATTTCTCACATGAGAAGAAGAAGAATCCAAGGAATTATGTTATTTGGAGAACAAACAGAACTGAAAACACATTGAAATAAAAACAGGAAGTGGGTCTGTACACTAAAACTGTTGAACACTTGTACCACCTCCATTTTCTCTTCTCTCCTCTAAATAAGCAAATAAAGAGTTCTGGGTCTTCCTAGCTTCTTTTTAACAATGTTATGTCCCCAGATCTCAGCTATTCACGTGATGGGTTCGGTGTCGGCTGATTGGAGGTACGGCAGGGGATGTGAAAATATAAGAGGTAATAAATGATAGTTTTCCTTTAGGTAAATGCTTTCAGTGAAAAATAAAAAAATAGATGCAGTCTATTTTACAGTTCCTAATGTTTGCATATGTTTAGTAGTCTTTCGCATCACAGAACAACATTTAGAATAAGAACATGTTTTGGTCACTCGAACAGTCCAAAGAAACATTTTCTTTGAGTTGCTGCTGTATTGAGGTCCTGGACTCTTCTGCCTTCCTCTGGTCAGCTCTATGAACTGCTGCTGAGTCTTCGACGCAGCAGAGAGACAGGCTTGCTCTCTGTGTCCTCTGCGTCGCTTTCACATTGTCGCTAGAGAAGAAGATCAGTACAATCCATTTTCAGTATGTTGCAGCCCTTGTATGTAATAATTCTGATTCAAAGTGGACAGTAAACTACTCATTTTATATGCTGTACAGGACTTCTACTACTTACATAATAAATAAGGTGGACTATATACATACACACATCCATACATGTACAGATTCAGTGGAGTGTGTTCTAATATGTGCCAGTTTTACACTTTACAAATAGTTTCCTACTATGGTTTAAAAAAAAAAGACTCAAAGGAGCTGGGCAGATTTTCCTTTATGTTCACGTGGTTGAGCTGAGTGAAATCAAGTTATCTCACCTCAACTGGATCTGGATCTGTGCTTGTCTTACACAACACTTTCAAATGCACCAGCCGGTTACACATCCACACCATGTTATAGGACATCTAGAGGGTGGAGAAACAATGTTTTACAGTGTTTAGTAAGTCCAAGCAATCAGAATACTTAAAAAGACAATTACAACTAGTCCATATTATTTATACATATTATCTGATGGAAGGAGTCTTGATAATAATGATAATAAAATATGGAGTTTTTGAAAGTGCTATCTGCTGCTATTCTACTAATGTTCTTGATGTATTTGAAGCTTTCAGAAAAGCACACAAGGTCAGTGAACAGTTCAATCCTGCTGCTGTGCCAAAGGGTTGTGCCACGGTTAGGGTTAGCACAAGTTCAAATAACTGGCTGAAAACATCTGCATGTGTCACTGACTTGTTGCATGGTGATCCCCAACTCTCCCCACTCCCATTTCACTGTCTTTACTGCGAGTTTTAAAAAAGGTATAACATGCCCTCAAATAAAACATACTTTCCATTTCCTTCTGGCATTGAACTTCTTAAAGTTCTTCATATTGATTGAAGATCGATTTCTGTTGGTCTCCTGTTTGCGAGTGATGGGCTGAAACAAGCAACATTTGTACTCATTAACTACATGCAGTAATATTCAGCATGGTGAAGGGATCAACAAAAACAGGTTTAGGGACCTAAAAACTGTAAACAACAAAGAAAGAAACAAAAAAAACCTGTAGTCACCTTAATCCATGGATGAAGCAGACACTCCTCAGCTGTCATTCTCTCACTGCAACACACATCAGTGAGAAGTAATGACAGGTCAGGGGAGTTGTGACATGTGATGCTATTTACACATCATTGTGCTATTCTCTACAGTAAACTAACAAAAAAGTCATATCTAAGAATAAGATAACATAAGATACGGTTACTGGTCAGTAAAGTGAGCAATAAAGCAGCAGCTCGTTATTGGGAAGCTACAAGTGACAAATACTGTACTTAAAGTACATACATGGGATTTTTCACCAAGAGTTTCTGGATGAAGTCTTTGGCCATGCAGGTGGTCATGCCAAAATATTGCGGAGCAAAGTGGTATTTCATGGCAATGATGTTCTCCAGAGTCTCTTCATCAGTATCACCTTGGAACGGTGACAAGCCGCTCAATCTGAGGACAGAGTACACAGCAAGAGTGACACTAATATCCACATCTCAGATCACAGAGGTGACGTCTTCTGTTATTCTGTGTCTAAAATGTCATAATAGAGAGAAAATGAGAAGACAGCAGATGTTTCCACCTGGCTTTCTGATCATTAGATGTGGAAAACAACATATAATGCCTACACACACTCACATGCCAAGAAACAAACACTTACAACTTACAGTATGTAGGTAATAACTCCAATGCTCCTGGAGAAGAAAGAAACACAAGACATCAAGATTTGTGGTGTGAAAGGAACTTTTTTCGATAATGTATGGAAAATGCAAGTATTTCATTGAGAGGGCCGTTCCAAATGTCAGCACACTGAGAGTCATTAAGTTCTCCAGTGAGCAGGGCCCAGTGCAGGCCTGAACATGTCACTGACAGAAGAATTTATACTCCCCAGAGCCCTCTGACTGGAGCAGCCTGACATGCATGTGATGAACAGAAGGCCGAGCTGGGTGGCAGGCTCAGACAGAACTCAGTGTGCAGGTGTGAAATCATCAACGGTTTCACATTCTGTAAATATAACAATGTGGATCCGCTGTAAAATATACTCACCACATATCTGCCGCTATGCTCAGAGGTTCAAAGTTGATCACCTCAGGGGCTGAGATAAATAGATAGAAAGAAAAAGAAAGTGAGAGTAAAAAGTGAGAGATGGGAGAGGTTAACTTTCATGACTCAGGGGTCTGTGAAGTTGTGTAATGAATATGACAGAGTTTAAACCTTTTTT
The DNA here is from genome assembly GCA_037176925.1 of Amniataba percoides. Taxonomy (NCBI): domain Eukaryota; kingdom Metazoa; phylum Chordata; class Actinopteri; order Centrarchiformes; family Terapontidae; genus Amniataba; species Amniataba percoides. Next base: position 494,912 of record JBAJHX010000040.1, on the reverse strand, counting down.
AAAGAAGATGCAGATGTCCATTCCTAAAGATCCAGACATGTTTTAAAAGTTTAAAAATCTTATAAGTTCTCAACCTAACATCTACTACTCCTCATTTAAAAATATAGAACCTGTGAATTTGCAAATATGTGATGTGTTTCAAAAGGTAAACCACTGGACTACTTCTGTTCTCAGTTTGTACAGCGAGAAAGTTTCAGGTTTCCACATCATACACCACAATTGCTCCCAAAATAGCTGTGATGCCACAAACTTCTGATTAAAACCTGCGATAACTGACTTTCTAGACATAATACATAACATAATTAGTCATTATGGCACCTACTTAAAAATGAGCACCACCAACCTCACAGTTTATTAAAATGAAATACCTTGCATCTTCTACTGTTCATTTTCTCTAAATTCAATATTTACTTTACATTTGAATAGAAATTTTGTATCTAAACTGGTACTGTAGTGTACATCTGCTTTTTTTTTTATAAAAGCAGCTGCCCTGCACAGCAATGACACTCTGAAGGGTTCTGTGAAGCCAAAGGTTACTGAACCTACCATCACAACCGAGTGATGAACATCGCTGTCTGGTTGTTCTCACGTTGTCAGTCTAGACACTGCTACCATAAATATATCTGTTATACCTGTTTTAGAGCAAACTTTCCTCCTTCAGCAGACGACTGTGAGAAGAACCTTCTGGTGTCAGACTTTGCATTCTGACATGGACGCCCAAGTGAAGTAACAATAAGCAGAACTTTTGGGTGCTGGTTATTTCTAAGATTATTTGTGAACTGGCCTTTTCTGTCCCCGTATCATATCAATACTTCATCTGACCAATTTATCTTTAGTTTCTCAGTAAAGCACATTCCTTGTTTCATCTACTGCATCTGTGATAGACAGTGGTATCTTTTTGTCACTCAAGTGTCTGTTAGATAAATGTTCATTATGGCTTTATTTAGACATGACAGAGGACCTTTAAAAAATGAACTGTCATGCATCTCTTTTTGGTGCTGATATTCCATGGTACCTTCTCCACATTCACAGCACAGTCAGTGCTGGAAAACACACTGATTCTGTTTTCTTGATGCATTAGAAATGATGGTTGATTTATTAACTACAATGGTCCTAATAAGGTGAACCAGACGGCCATTTTGTTTTCCTCTAATGATACCAATGCTAACAAATAAACAGGTTAACCAGCAAACACTCGATGCTTCATAGTTAAAACATTTTCAGTCATTTTCAGTCAGAAACCACATTCAACCCTTTTGAAGGACTTTTCCACATCTAGTAGAAAGGCATTAAAGTCTTCAGATTATCAGCTCTTGACAAAGCTGGTCTGTGTGTGTGTTACTGTGGGTAGAATGTTCCACTGAATATATTACAAAATACAACTATTAATGAATATATCACTGGTGAACATGCACAATTATCATGCACAATTATCAGCAACTGAGATAACTCTTCCTTACTCCTGCTCAAACTGAATGTATTTGAATGTATGTATTTATTTTATTTATTTACGCAGGCAGCTCTTGGGCATGTGTCAGTGTCCTCATATACCACAAGAACTATCAAATAAATGACCCAAAATAAAACCTTATCACTGCAAATGAAGGGCAGTTCATCCTCACCGATGTACTGTGGGGTGCCACCTGTGCTCTTGTACTCCTCCTCCTGGTGAAAACGGTGAGCCAGGCCAAAGTCAATGAGTTTGATGGTAGGGTGTGGTGACACTTTGTCTGACAGCATGATGTTTTCTGGCTGAATGGAGGAAATAGAATGAGTGCAAAGAATAAATGCATGTACACTTCCATGTAATTGTAACAACAAATGTTCAGTTTACATTTGTGTTTCCAAACATCAACAGCAAACAGAGAAGTCACTTATCGGTACCTTGAGGTCAAAGTGAGCAATGTTTTTGCTGTGCATGAATCCCAGTCCCTCCAGGATCTGCTTCAAGAACTCGATGGCCTCGCTCTCCAGCAGGTTCTCCTTCTCAGCAATGAAGTCAAACAGCTCCCCCCCACTAACACTGAAACATCAAACACAAGTGTGAGTGTCACAGGAAGGTGTTTCTCTTATTTTGTCTAACCTTTGTCCAGGGAGGAGTCTGGGTACTTGTGACATAGACTTTCACACAGACACAGCTCTCAGCAGTATGACTACTGTATCTGATACTGGAGGAACTCCTGACTGTAGATTGTGTTTTTGGCCCATACACATTGAAACTATGGCCTTTTGAAATTCACCTTACCCGGCTAGCACTCAACAAATCACATCTGTTTGCTGTCCTGGTTACAAAATAGTGGAAGGGGCCCTCATTGTTATCAAGACAGAAACTAATCTACACATCTCTGGTCGCAGACTGAACACCCGTCTGTTCAGACTGAACCATAACCCACATCTCTTCTACTACTAAATGTAGCACAGCACAGACGATGTGCTGCTTTCACTACTCTGTCTGTGTCCACAAAGGACCGGAGAGAAAATGACTGCTATATGATCAGTCCTGTCTCTGTGGCAGGGCTTTAGTTTTCTCATCACAATGAAACAAGCAGTAAGTTGGACCAACACAGTGAGAAACAAAGATCTTATTGACTTATTGATTGAAAGTTATCTCAATTACCAATGGCTTCACAGGTTACAACCGAGTCTGAGTATCCTGGCACTCATCTTTTCTACTGGATTTGTACATACTCAGTCCTTTTATTTCAGAACTTTCAGTCTTCTTTATTTACTTTATTCTAAATCAGTGGAGGCTTAGAATGAACTAAGATTACCTGCCCCCCTCAGGCCATCATCTAACAGATTGTATAGTGTTTGTGTGACAGCTGCTGCTCAGACACACGTCTGCTTATGTGACTCAGATTTTAATTGTGATGGACAACCAAACAATCCCTGTTATGTGAGGTAACCCTTTCTTTAGCACAGTGACAATGACAGAAAATAATTGAGAACCACTGGTTTAGCAGAAGTTGCTTCAATGATTGAGAATGGATTGAATGGTAAAGAGAACATATTTTACTTTTAACAAACTGAAATAAAGGGTGTGTGCAGACTGAATCAACATCGGAGGTAAAGAAGGAACGAGTGTCTTTGACCAGTTGAACAGGCTGGATTGGCTGTACAGTAAACTGTGACACATTCAAAGGCTTTAAGTGGCAGGCGCAACCCAATTTTTATTTTTTATCAAAAATGAAAATGAATCTATATACCATATTTTCAGGACTATAAAGCACACCAGATTATAAGGTGCACTGTCAACTTTTGAGAAAATTAAAGGATTTTAAGGGAGCCTTATAGTCTGGAAAATATGGTAAATATAAATCACTATATAAATAATAATAATATGTTGTAACACACACACACACACACTCTCTCCCTCTTATAAACTCACAGTTCCAGAATGAGCACCATCTCAGCTCGGCTCTCAAACAGGTCTTTGAGAGTCACAATGTTGGGATGTTGTATAGCCTGCAGGATCTCCACCTCCCGCTCCACACTGCTCCTGCACTGGCCCAAGCGGCTGCAAGCGTTCTTCCGTATCTTCAGAAACTTGCCAGCCCAATAAATCCCAGTAGACCGCTCTTGAACCTTTCGAACCTGACCAAAATTCCCACTGTGGATAGAGAGGAAATATAATCCACAGTAAGCGCCAAGGTTGAGATTGTATGTAAAAAAACATTATATTGAGATTATTTTGATAAATACGCAATATAAGTCAAAGTTTTAGTCGGATTTTTTATTTCTTATTTTCATGCTGTGGTCTGTACCAACCGAGGATTCTCCCTCACATGGAGAGCATGAATTGTAAATCAGGCCTGAAGTGGTGCAGTGGCTGTGTGGGTTTTGTTTACTCCCACAGTCCAAAGACACAGTCTGTTGGGTGCATTCTTCAGGAATTCAGATTTTTAGAATACACATTTTTGGGCCAGATATATATATACATACTATACAACTGTAAAATGGTATTGGGTTTCCACAGTGAAGACAGCAGGATATGATCCAAGGAGGAAAACAATTAAGGTGAGTAGCTCTGACATTATAGGAGAACTTCACAGATGTAAAGCAAATTGTGAAATTGTGTTTTGTTGTTCTTTTCACTGAAAGAAAGCTGAAGCAGAACAAAGCTCTGTTGTGTAACATGATTAATTGTATGTCTATGTCCATGCATGTTTACCTGTGGGAGAGGAAATCAGACTCAAACTTATGGAGCCAGTTTCAGAGAGGACTGAGACAGAAAAACTGAACCATGTCTGCATCTGATAAACATAATGTCTTTGTATGTATGTGCGGGCACACCCTGGTCTTCAGAATGAAAGCACTCTTGTCCGTACCTCCCCAGAACTTCCCCGATCTCATAGAGGTCTTCCACATTTTCAGGCTTGAAGACTGCCATGGCGATCTGCTTCACTTAAGTTGTTTGTCAGCAGTCAACTTCAGGTGGGTCATGATCCTCCAAACTCTACATATACTACAAGGTGGACCTGAGAAGGAGCAACAGATGTCAGAAATAACATATTACTACAGAATATCTTGCTCTCAATGTATGTTATTAGAAGAAAGAGATTTCTCAAATGAGCATTTTTCTGATTCAGATTGAGCTGCAAAGTGGGAGAAACTCTCACAGCTGTTCACCAAGAGAAACCAGCTTCTACAGTCTTTATGTATATGTATATTCCATGAATGAGAAAAGGGCAAGCTGAGGCAGAAAACAACCCTTTAATCTTACCAGACTTCTTTCAATTCTAAAATTGGGTCTCAATAGATAACAGGTCAACAGTGAATCATTTTATTCCCTTTTTCCTGTAATTCTCATCTAAGTCTTACTTTATAAATGAAACATATACAGTATATGGATTGAGTGCCTGAGAAAAGATCAGCAAAACAGAAACCAGCCTCACCCACAGAGTTTACAAAAATCCCACCAAAAGGAGGAACTAGAAACTCTGATGTCACATGTTCAAGTAAACCAACTAGTTTTATTTCACAGCATGATGTCAGCAACAGAACAATGCTGTAAGAATGAAGTCAGCTTCATTTATATGTCTGAGATATGTACAGCCGATAGATAGATAGATAGATAGATAGATAGATAGATAGATAGATAGATAGATAGATAGATAGATAGATAGATAGAT
>JBAJHX010000040.1:470330-489375 GCA_037176925.1 Amniataba percoides | reverse complement strand
GATAGATAGATAGATAGATAGATAGATAGATAGATAGATAGATAGATAGATAGATAGATAGATAGATAGATAAAACTGGAAAGCAGCCCAGAGCCAAAATACACAGAAACATCCTGTCACATGTCTGCCTCTGGTCTCTGGTCTCCGTGGGTCACTCTGGACAGTGTCAGAAGAAATGAATGCAAGTTCAGCTGAAACTCTGCTGAGGACTCTCAGAGGAATAAATTGAGACAGAATTCTTCGGAATCCAGAGCAAATGCTGCAGAAATGATGGTCTCATGACAACTACCTCTCAAAAGAGTAGGCTTTATGAAACAATGTTTAAACCTGTTTGGTGCAATAAAAGTGAGACAACGGGCAAATGGACACCATGCATTCAACAGAAACTAAATAACTTACCAAAGCTGTCTATTAATAGTCTACAGATTCATAGTAACAGTAAATATTAATAGAGCCCTGCTCACTGACAGGCAGCTGCCAAACTTTGGAGACAGATAATGGTGCAATTTAATTTGTCAAATGTAACTCTGCTTCTCTTCTCCCATTCCTCGAGGGAAAAACAGGGAGAGCTACAGCAAACGTGTGAAGGGACTCTATATTATCCAACAGAGAGAAATATTTTGAATAGAAGATTACAGTCAGCTTTCTCCGTTGAGCTTACTTCTTCCATCACTTCTAGGATTCCACCCAAAGTAAAAAAAATGACACTAAACACCAAGAAGGCTGTACTACGGTATGTATACAGAATCTTACAGTTACAAGGTACCCAAGTAACCTGATTTCTCTGAATAACCTGGTCAGCAAGCACATGAATGCACTGATAAACGTCAACAAGAGAGGCTGAGAACAGCATCTGATTGAGCTGAGACACGTCATGGTGGTGGAAGAAGCTCTGTACAAAATCCAGCTGTCACAAGCTAATTGATAAACGAACACAATTAGTTGTTAAAGTCATCTGTGATTCAAAGCTGATGGATAATTCAGAGTTGGAAGATAAGGCTGTTAGGGTTTTTTTTTGCTTTTATGTTGTTGAATTCCATGAAGAGACCAACACCCACCAACAGCAAGGGCACTACAGGTAAACTCAATCCTCTTCTGTCCCTCAACACAACTACAAAAATGCAGTTTTCTCAAAATAACATTTGGAAAAACCTACAGTATCCAGGAAATGGCTTGTATTTCTTATGCGTGTGTGCATAAAATAAGTGTTATATTTGTCATCCCTAGGAATGGCTGGTTTCAGGCTGAGAGAGCGGACACATGCGTCATGCTCTTTTCTAAAGTCTCCATATCATTTCTACACACTCTTTACTTAGGACAGAGGCAGCTGATGCTATGCTGTGTTTTACGGTTAATACATCAACATTTAAACAGCCCAATGACAGCAGATTTTAACTCAAGAATCCACTCCAGTCATCCACTGCCAATTAGCCACTGCAGACATGTATCAACCTGAGGCAGATGTGCGAGAACAGTTCCTGGAACTCTCTTCAGCGTACTCTGAAAGCAGGATTAAAAGGTGACGTTGTATGTCGTAACAGCTAATGGCTGAGATGTGTTGAAGTGATGATGCCCAGCATAAGAGAACCGAGACTGAACTTTCTGCACCCTCACGGATCATCTCCATCATACATGTTCTGATTCTGCCCTGACACCCCTGTGATGTACCATAGAGACATGCTGGTGGGAGCCGAGCCTGTGACAGCAACAGGATGGACGTACACGATGCAAAGACACAACAGCTGCATCTGAAGGAGCATGAGTTGAGAGTATAGCCACTGCTTCTAAACTCCATTACCACCTCAACATACACACAGTACGGTAAGAGGACTTTGGTAGGTAAACTGAATTAAGACTTGCTGTACATGCTTGTATTCCTCTGACAGCCTCTGCAGTAGGCTGAAAGCCCATCAACAAAGTGGCACATGGTAAATTTGCATGTCACTGATCGTGCATCATTAATTGCTGTTAGACGGTGTTGCAAGGAATTAGTGAAGCGTTGCTCCTTCATCAGTAGTCATCTCTATACAACGGAAAAACCGCAGACCTAACTCTCTGGAGGTGTAGATGACATTATGAGCTAACTTTGGATGAAGTATGACTCATCCTGAAAAAAAAAACTATTTTTTGCAGTTTATCTTCAATCTTTGTAAACACTCCTAACAATCTTACTTTTTAATTTTTGACATCACATAATATCTATGCAACATACAGAGCTGGAAAAGGGCTTTACAACCAAATGAGAATTTCTCTATATATTAAAGGAAATGTGGCAAATCTAAGTCACTGAGTCCAGTTAGTTCAAAGGCCTCAAACATTGTTGTGACTGTATTAAGTACTTTACTTTGATAAAGAATAAAATAAAAGGACACCTTCCCTAATTAAACTTTAATTATAATAATTAAAAATATCATCATTAAAATAATTAGACATTTGATTTACTGACAAGTGCCGTTCAATTCTTGGCACTTTATGTTTTTTATGTTGGGAAATTTTTATATAAATACCTCTACGTTTTAACTTTTGAATAAAGGGTCTGTTTTTTTTAGTCTGAGCTCCACAAGGACCTGTGGTATGTAACTGCTGGGCATGTCCATGCAAAAGAGTACACTGTTATTTCCGGCCTGGGGCAGGTTGATGTTTTTAACAAAAGTTAACGAGAGTTTGAATGGATACATAAAGATCAGTTCAGTTGCTCCCCATGGAGAAACTCGTGGTTGCTGCACAATAAAAGTTATTACATCAGACTCCACTATGTTTTTGAGAGTTGAGAGCGTTGGGAAGAAGTTTCAAACCAGAACACCTGACTCCCTCAAACAAAAGCTCAGTACCGTCAAATAAGCAGGAATCAGGCTGCACTGCCTCTTAAAGGTAACATGAAAACAGGTGTAAGCACTTTAATGCCTGTTTGCAGTCCCGCGCTCTCCTGAACAATAAGGGGAAGTGGTTCAGTCACTTTCAAACAGAGGAGGGCCATGACCCTCCTTCAGCTTTAACGTGATCACTTCTGATCTCTCCAAGGCTGAGACTCAGGAAGAAACCAGAGGACACATCTGTTTTTAAATACAAGCTGGATGTGGAAGTGGAACTGTGATGAATGAATGAATTTGTACAGTAACGATCAGTTCATCTCACTACATTGTGTCTCATTGTGCAGGTGCTGTGCCCTGTCTTCTTTTCAGACCTGTAACATCAGGTTTTGTACGGACACTTTTTCAGATAAAGCAAATTATGAATTAAAAAGCTGAAATCAGTGAGTCTTTGTGTTTGTTTCCACTATGTGTGACAGTGATACAGATGAGAAACTTTAGAAAGCAGGTTAAAAAATGTTAAAACGAATGAAAGTCAGCGGCTCGGACTGTCTCACCTGTTGGTACCTTCACAGAGAAAACATCGAGCATGGAGCTTCCACCGCAGAGCAGCACGAACACGGAAAAGCAGCCCTGACCGCGCGCACACACACACAGCGGTCACACACACACACACACACACACACACAGCTGTCACACAGCGTACGCACCGGACTGGCTGCTCGGCCTCCGGCTCAGACGTGCCCGCGCTCCGCCGCCGGTCCCGGCTCTGTGTCCGGCTCCGTGTTCGGCTCCGTGTCCGGTTCCGGCTCCGTGTTCGGCTCCTGGGGGACTCGGCGCGGTCCGGTGAGGCAGGGAGGCGCTGAGGAATGCGGAACACAGCGGCATGAACAGGTTGATGTCATGTCCGACTCAGAGCGACCCGCGGAGGCGTTCAGGCACCTCCCAGCGGTCAGGCCGCGGAGGAAGGTGCTCCGTCAGACGCGCTTCGTTTTCACCAGGACGCGCCGCGCGACGAGCGCTAGTACGGACACTTCCGGTTCGCACCCGGACTTCAAAATAAAAACGGAAAAGTTTTTAAAAGTCACCAAACACAGTCAGTGCTGCTGCTGTTGTCCGTGTTTTATTCCACATGCTGGCAGAACATGCAAACCTGTGTCTGTGTGTGTACATGTAGTTATACAGGACGATGGAGAGAAAAGAACAGGAGCAAATAAGGTGGACAATGACAAACATCTACAGTTTAAGGATCTATGTCACAAAGTGTCTCTGTTTCAGTGTCATTATCACAAAACATTCAGATCCAAACTGAACTCTGAGCACACTGAGAGGGAAGTGGAACTTTTCATTTGATGGATTTTTTTTATGTATCTTCTTCTTCTTACTGTTTACTATTTATCCTACATATTGTTTTGTGTTTATATTGTCTCTATTATTTAATCTCTACCTTTAATTGCTGTAACAGTGACATTTCCCCATTGTGGGATCAATAAAGGATTATCTTATCTTGTCTTATCTTATCTTAATATAATATGTCAACTATCAGGTATTTAATGAAAGGCCCAACCTGAGACCATTCACATTCAGCTGAACATTTGTCTGAAGGACACTCTTCTTGATACCAGGTGTCCAGTTGCAGACCTTTGAACCACATCTGTCCACGTCTGTCAGTCTAAAGGCATTTTAGTCATGTTGCTATCAACATAAGTACAATACATACTGGCAAATCTTTATACAAAAGGACAGTTTCACTTAAGTATCTTGAGCTATTTCTAAATCTCTAAAAGCCACAGTCATTACAAAGAGCAATCTGTTCATTATTCATCTTGTCTTATCCAATTAAGAAATCAGTACTTGACATACCTGTCATATGGTGAGATCCTGTGTTTGTGTGTGTGTGTTTCTCTATAACAGCTGGATGTTGTCTTATGAGTGCTGTCCTGACTAATGACTGAACAACAGGAGAAACTGAAATAAATTCCACTGCTGGTCTGGAGATCTGAAGGGTTAGGGTTATCTGAAAATGTGACATCCTTTAATCACAGATGTATGGAGAGAACATCAGACTTCAAAATGTAATCATCCAGAGCAGTGATCACCAGTCCTGTTCCCAGAGATCTCCTCTTCTGATCATTAATCATGTTGCTGAAGCTTGTCCAAGGCCTGATGTCCCAGTAGCAGTTGACTCAGGTGTGCTGGAGTGGGGAGATCCCTTAAACATGCAGGCAGTGGGTCTCCAGGAACAGGGTTGATGACCACTGCTGTCCAGGTCAGTAATCAGCACTGTATAGTTAAAGTGTTGTGTTCCTCTTTGAACATGATTAAATTCATACTTGCTCATGGGCCAACATTTAAAAAAGAGCCCTGAATTATTATTTTATTTATAAAAACATCACACGTTGACTTCTTAAATGCACAGAGAGGGATGTTTGAAATGGAAGTCAACAGCTGCAGTATATATGTACACATTCACATCTATAATGCCAACATCTAATGCTCATAGTGTTAATGCCTGCTGTGTGCAGCACCACATGGTCTATTTCCTTCGTAGTTACACTTCCTCTCATTCACTTACCTTCAGGCCTGTTGATATTACATAACATGCGTCACACTGGGACCACTTGAAGAGCAGATATAAAGTGAGCGGGAAGCTGAAGTGGACCAAACCTGCCATAGTACACTTTCAGCTCAAACCATCATGGATCAGCTGCCAGATGTGGACTTAACACTCTGCTCTCTTTGAAAAATCACCAAATATACCTGCACACTCATTTTAATGAGGTGAAAGTGTCTTTTATGATTATCAGAACATTTAATACTGTGGATTTGGAATATCTTGAAAACCAACCTCAGATGGGAAGAAAACAAGGGCTTGTTGAATTACTAATGAAACGCAGCCACCGATTACTCTGTATCCTTCCCATAATACTGCACACATCACATCAGGAGCCTGTTGGACAGGCAGCACAACACTGTCTTGTTTAACAAACTCACATCATTTATTTCTTTGATTCAACTGACCTGACTGCTCACATCTGTTGTTCCAAATCAAAGCATAATCTTTAAATACAATGTAAATATGAACACAATGGGAACATCAATCCTCAGAAATGAATCAGACACAGCTTTAGAAAAACCCAGCTCCTTTTTATTTATTATGTTAGAGGTTCAACAACTGACTATGAACTTCAAATCTGAATTCTGGTTATTCCCTGCACAACTACAAAATTACAAAATGTTACAGCAGTAACTGCCATTGTAATTGTTCTGTCACATGAACCCTTTTGCAAATATGAAGTAATGAGCAGCATCTGGTGAAGTCGTAGCCACACTGAAGCTGTGCAAGTTTCTTCTCCTTCCTGACAGAAAGTTCTTTTAATCCCGCTGCATGTTTAATCAAATCACGATCATGTTCCTTGGTCACAGTACTTTTCTTTTAACTTTTACCCCCAATATGGGTTAAGTAGATATTCAAAAAGTCCCGTGCCCTTTTGACGTCCATCCCCAACCACCCCCCTCCCCCCAACTAAAACACAGCCACGCTTTCTCAGTTCTTCTTGGCCTTTGGAGAGTCGTACTTCCTCTTGCTGGAGTACCAGAGGAGCAGGGGGATGCCAATGGAGGGCAGAGTCATCACACCGAATGCAGCCCAGTCCAGCTAGAAAAGGGAAAGATGGACAAATGAGATAAAGGGCAGTCCAAAAATAAGAAAAACAGTCATTTTTTAAAGCCAGGCATAATATTCAAATAATCATTTTCTTATTAACAACCTCCAGGTTCAATTTAGAGAGATTTGTCAGAAGAGATCTAAGATCTAAAGGCTGTTACCCTAGAAAGGCTTAATAAATACACACTCACTTATAAAGGGTCTAATGTTAAGTTTTTGTGTGGACCAAGGTGTGTCGATCAGCTGTATGATCCTTTTGGAAGCTGTTGTATGTTCATTAAGCCCCTCTACAGAATTAGCTGACTGGTTAAGCTGCATGCTGGTATTTTTAAATAGTCTTTTGAAATTGTACATAAATCACAGAGTTAGAGTACCACATGATTATTCCTGATGTGCACTTTATGGTCTTATTTCATTCTACTCATTTACTTACGCTGTAAATTCATTTCTGTTATATATCATTTTTTTGCATTTTTGTGTTTATTTTGTCTCTATTATTTAATGTCTCTTTTGAGTTGTTGTTTGAGCTGCTGTAACGGTGAAATTTCCCCACTGTGGGATCAATAAAGGATCTTCTCTTATATCATTATATGCTATAAGAATATGTTCCCTGTATCTGCATTTGGAATCAATAAATATAAAAAACCCAATTTTATAATAAAAACTATATCAAATAGATCTCATTGCTCTTATTTTATCAGTAGATTACTTTGTAGTGGTCGTGGTTAGATTTACTTACAAAATTCTGCTCATCATTGCAGGTCAGTAACATCAATCAGCAGCCTGACAACATGTTTAAAAAAAAAAAAAAAAACTCTGAATGAACACTTACATAGTGTGGAGAGAAGCGCCTGTCAAACTCCCTCTGAGCCAGGATGCCTCCTTGGCCGGGGGCGCTGGTGTAGCCAACCTACAGGAATGACAGACACTTCAGCTTCTTTCACTGCCCTACACACTTCAGCTGCTTTGATCCATTAAGATAATCAACTGCTTTTACCACGACTTGTCCTCCCTCCTGGGCCAGGTAACTGACGGAAGCAGAGGTGAAGTTAAAGTATCCAGCCTTCAGGGGGCGCAGCACCACTGTGTGAGAGACATTGCTGGCTCTGAGGGTTCCAGAGTTAAATCTGACAACTTGAAAACATGTCCACTGAAGCATATTTGAAACTAATTCAAACATAATCTACCTCCCCTACCGAACCTCCTGTCCAACCTTTTCCTTACTTCTTCAGTTGTGCCTGATCAGACAGATGTGATGGAGTTTTTACACTGTCCTGATCTGGCTGCTGTTATTCCCCTGTGTGGCGCTGACCTGATAGGTTTATCTGGCTCCTATACATTTCTATCAGCTGTCTCACAATCAGTTCTGCTGTGCTGTGTCTTGAGCCGTATGTGATGTTGACACAATGATTGCCAGTAAACAAAATCTTTGTCAGTGTGGAGACCTGAGTAGCCTGAGATTCTGAGGTGTGTTTGATCAGCAGCTATATGAGTTTTTTTTTCTACCATTATAATATTTTGTGATCATCTTAAAGAAGCAATAACTGCAGGGTGAGTGGCCCATTAAGATTAAATTTAACTTCAAGGATACGGTGCGATCCTGTCCCATTTCACATTCAACATCCCAGAAACGATTCCAAAGTCTTCAGGAGGAAAAGAGTCATCTGACAGCTCCACCTCCAGAGCAGCACTGTGGAGGCACAGAGAAAGAAGACATTTGGTTAAACAACTGTATATCTAACAGTATAGCTTCTGCTGTCACTATTTTTAATATATTCCTGACATTTTACTGGGGTATATGATGATATTTGAGTAATAAAAACAAAAGTAACAAAAGTAAATACTGAGTTGCCAGTAAATAGTCTTTGCCAGTCTGCCAGCTGTTTTAAGACACTGTCCACACTAGAGTTCTGGTGTTTAATATGGAGTAAGTGCACATTTCTAACTGCCTGATGTGCAAGTGTTGTCTGGGTTTAAATACTTAGGACCCACAGACCCATCTTTTGCTGTTCTGTGTATTTTTCAGGTCACAATGCTGAGTTTCCATGGATTTATAACATGGTTTCGTGTGGCCAAAATTCATATAATCGAGTGAATCTTAAATCTCATATTGTCATACTTATGGAAAGGAGTCACACAGTCAGTTAGCAGCTATCGTAGCTACAGGAGACATTTGTGTCACACTCAGTGCAGTCCTGACCTGGAGCCCACATTGTAGATGTTGTACTGCAGGGTCAGATCGCGGCCCTCCACAGCGTAGCGGTTCAGCAGGGACTTGGAGGCCAGCAAACGGGCTCCATCTTCTCCTGAGCCCAGACCCAGCAGAGCCAGGACCAAAAACACAGGCAGCATCTTCATCATCTGAAAGAAACAGGCAAAATGATCGACTAAAATCTGACATGGTGTGTCAAAGCAGCCGGGCTCAGGCTGTGAAATGACACGTCTGTGCAGGCTGGGATGTTCGGGGTCACGGAAGAGGGCTCTTTGGACTTTCCATAAGATCTCACTTCAGTTTAAATGTATTCGTGGCTAACACTTAGCTAGCCTTCGAGCCATTTCATCTAGCTAAGCTTTATTTTCGGAGCATTCTGATGAATAAATGAGGCGTTAGCTACCTCTGAGCTGGCCTGAACTTCAGAGTCAACACTCGCTGTGACTGACGCTTACGTGGACCAGCCCTGACTTACCAAAGACTCCCTCTAAACAACAGCACGCGTCTAACTTCACATTACAGGCAGAGAGACGTTAATGTTCACGAACCTTCCTCTCAAACGTCAGACTAACAAACCGCTGAAATGTCCAGTTAATAGAAGCAGAGGTACTGACCGTCCACAGAGGCTCTTCGAGGTGCAGGTAGTGAAAGAGCTGAGTCTGCGCATGCTCACAAGCTTAAAGCCGCTGTTGGCATGACGTGTACCGCGGGCGGACTGAAGGAAGTGTGCAGCAGCACAGCGCCCCTGGCGGCGCGGAGGGCGCGGTGTGGATCACACGTTGAATGGAGAAGCTTCTTGTGTTGTATTACTATGTCTGTATGTAGTAAAGAGGATGGAACCCTTGTTTGTGGATATTTCAAGGTATGAAAATGTGGCTGTAGGAACAGGAAGCCTTCTTTGACCACTCTTCATCGTACCTTGTCCCATCTGATGCAAGTTTCATGCAGTGTGTGTGTGTGTGTGTGTGTGTGTGCCACACAAAGTGATTCAAAGCGACACAAACATGAGAGGCCAACTTCATTTTCAAATATGTATTGAAGTCAAACTTGACATGACATTTGTTTTGATGGTATGCATTTTATTTATGCATAAATAAAAGGTGTACAGTCTCTTGTGATTATTTATTAGGTATGTCTGTTAATATAATATTGAGCTTTTTTTTTTTTAAATAAAAATACATGAATCTCCTCTATATTTTGTTCCAAACCATGAAATAGTTCTGATCCCATGGAATCTTGTATCCTTACAGCTATGATAATATGAGATAAGATAAGATCCTTTACTGATTCCATGGTGGGGAAATGTCACCGTTACAGCAGCTCAAATAACAATGCCAAGCCTGCTATAGTTTTTTTAATGCCCTTAAAGATCATGAGTTAATTGTCTTATGATCTTGAGAAAATGAACTTTGTTGTCGGGATAATGACATCATTAACTTATGATCTTAAGATAATGGCATTAAAAAGCACAGCCATTCTCAGCTTCCATACTTAAATACCAACAAGAAAAAATTAATCTAGTTATTCTGCTGTTCAGAATTCCAAAACAGAAGAGAGTAAGTCAGAGGAATGTATGTTTCTGCTCTTATTTAAACCATTCTGTTAAATATATGAAATGTGCTGAGTACAGATACTGTGGTGGATGGGACAGAGCCTGTCGCTTCATGTACCCAGAGACGAGTCAACCATTGGGTCACTAGGTGGAGACAAATAACCTTCTTTGTATCCTGCACAAATCAGTCACACCAGCTACCAACAATAACCAGTTAGACCTGTGATTTAAAGTTTTAAGTGAACCCCAGCAGGTTACAGAAAATCTGTTTCTAAGTTTCTGTAGCTGCTGAAAATGTGTGGAAGATGTGGACAGTCCAGCAGACAACTACAACAATGAAGATGTCAAAATCCAAAACATTAGCATGACGGTGAGTGTTTGGTATTGTCTGTTCTCCACAGTCACTGAAGACTGGACACAAACAACAAAAATGAGAAAAGACAAAAAAAAAAATCTCTGTTGACACTCTTATTTCTTTCATTAATGCCCATTGTAGGCGAGGTGTTGACATATATATGTTTAAATAAATGTCTTCATACTTTAATCAGGATCAGTAACATGATTATTACTGAAGGTGGAGGTAAAGAGGGATGATCAGAGAACAGATGATAGAGGGATGAATCCACTGTGGAGACGTGCTGTGTGGTACAGTGCTGGTGCAGAAGCCCTGATGGTGACACAGGCTGAGGTGGGTGTGCCTGCTTCATTCACGGGATATAAAGGGCCCGGACAGCAGCTCCCTCCTTCATCAGGTGTCATCCCATCACTGACAGCAGCTCTCACACCAGCCAGCTCCAGACATGCTCCAGATCCTCGCCCTTCTCCTGCTGCTGAGCAGGAGCAGCTTGGCCGTTCACAACGATGCCACCGAGTCCGTCAGTCCCCAGCCGGGCCTCCACCCCAGAGAGCAGCCCACCGAGGAGGACTCCAACCAGGCCAGGAACGGCGGCAGGCAGCGGGCCGAGCCGGCCAGGGGCGGTCAGTGTGTGTGTGTGTGTGTGTGTGTCAGCTCCGGTCTCTGTGTGGTGGCAGGTGGAGCAGCTGGATGTGCAGAACCCAGAAAGGGAAGTTTGATCTGTTATTTGTTTGATTGTAGCAGTGAGCAGTCAGCATCAGAGCTCCTGCACAGTTTAGGATAGGAAAGAAAGAAAGAAAGAAAGAAAGAAAGAAAGAAAGAAAGAAAGAAAGAAAGAAAAATGAATGTGTTGTTTGATCACTTTAGTTACGCCTCACTTTGCACTTTGCATTGAACTTAATAATGCAAAACTTAATCAACAACCAAATGAGCTCTTTTTAATAAGCCATCCTATAAAATGAGTGCTTTTACTTTTGGTACTATAAGTATATTTTTATGATAATACTTTTTGTACTTTTATTTAGGTAAAAGGTTCACTTGTGGGTATTTCAACTCCGTGGTATAACTACTTTTACTTAAGTACAAGATCTTCATCCTCATCCTCTTCATTTTGTACATCACTCATTGTCGCGGGGGTGCTGAAGCCTGTCTCAGCTATCTTGGGGCGAGAGGCGGGGTACACCCTGGACTGGACGCCAGTCAGTCGACATTGAAAGACAGACAACCATTCACACTCACATTCAGACCTAAGGGCAATTTAGATTTGCCAATTCACCTGACCTGCATGTCTTTGGATTGTGGGAGAACCCATTATTCACAATCAATTTGGTCTATTCACAATGAAACAGCCATGAGAATGCTTTCATGGTTTTACTGCAGCTGGTTTATCCTTGGCAAGCAAGCAAAGAAAGAACAAAGAATTCATTGCTCCAGCTGCCATAGAACCTTCCAAGTGCATGATGATCCAATACCTGCTTACCTACTGTACAGAACACCTGCCCAGTTCTTCCATCCATCCATTAGCTATATCTGCTATTGCTGGAACCCATCACAACTGGTACTGCACGACAGACAGGTAAATCGAGGTCTAATCACAGAGTTGATGCATAAAGACAGACAACCACTCATGTTAATGTTTGCACCTGCAGGCAATTTAAAGTGGTCATTTAAAATTCAAAACAAAATCAGCCCTCATCCCTAATATCCTGACCTCAAAGCCTGTCCATTTTACTGATACATCCAGTGTCAACAGTTATGCAATCTGCCAGATATGTTGATTACAGCTGAAAGTAGATAAAGGAACTTATACCACACACACATCTAATTCAGTTTCCATGTCTCAGGCCCAGACCAGAGCCAGGTGGGCTGCAGGGAGCTGAGGTCCACCAAGTACATTTCTGATGGCCAGTGCACCAGTGTCAACCCCATCAAGGAACTGGTGTGTGCTGGGGAGTGTCTGCCGGCCCACCTGCTGCCCAACTGGATCGGGAGTGGGAGTTACACTGGAAGGTACTGGAGCCGCCGCGACGCCCAGGAGTGGCGCTGTGTCATCGACCGGACCAGGACCCAGCGGATCCGGCTGCAGTGCCAGGACGGCAGCTCCAGAACCTACAAGATAACTGTGGTGACCTCCTGCAAGTGCAAGCGCTACTCCAGAGAGCAGAATGATTCAGGACACAAGGACACATCTGTCCACAGTGGTAAACAGAGGAAGAATCAGAGGAAAATCGGAGTCCCCGAGGAGAGAGCTGGGCAGCAGTCTGACAATTAAAATCCATGTAACCTTACAGTTGCAAAGAAAATCTCCCAGTAGCCTCTTCTGTCTTCATCATTAAGTTTATGGATGAAGTGTGCAAATAATTACCAAATATTTAAGAGCCAGATGAAATAGAAGTTAAAGTAAATAGTGTAGATTTGTCTCTAGATTTAGATTAAAGTGACACAGAAGTTTTAAGATTAGTCTGTGGTCCACAGATTTGTTAGGTTAAGAGTTCAACATTTTGGAAAATATGCTCATTTACTTTTTTTTTTAATAGAGTGAGATTATAGGTATCGATCTCATGTCTGTGTGTTACACACTGATTGTGATTCAGGACATGGTTAGCCTAGCTTAATATAAAGACTGGAAGCATGATACATATCTACTAAAGCCTTGAAAACTCACTGATTAACATGTTACATCTGCTTTGTTTGACCAATAAGAGAAAAGTACAAATGACTGTAAGGGGCATATGTGCTGGAACTATTTCTTGGTGACAAATACTTAATATTTTATATCTATCTGTGGCATCTCACTGCAGTGCAGGTTACTGGACACAATCAGTGAGCACAGGTTTTGGTTTTGGTGCAGGCTAGCTGTTTTCCCATGCTTCCTATTTTCATGCTAAGATAGACTAACACATCCTGACATAAAACTAGCCAGGATGGGCCATCATGAGAGCAACTGAAATTAATTCACAATGCACCAAGTGACTAGTTCTAACAAAACATCTCTTACATTAATGTGCATGTACACTAATCTGACCATGGTGGACATTTGACCACATGCTGTAGCTACAAAACAAACTCTAAACACAATATCTGGTCAGACATGTCTGGAGCTTTCACACCAAATGTGCACCTTACATTGCCAGGCTGTTATTTCCAAAAGACCAAAGTTCTTTACAGCAGCTAAAGTAAGACTAAATGAATCCAAACATACACTGACCTTAAAGTACATCCACTGAGATTCTGGCGTGGCTGAGGGTATTACAATGATAATTTTACTGTTCAGAAAAATGGAAATTTAATGGAATTTACAGGCAAAAAAGAGAGAGACAAAACTGTGTTTGTGTCACAGCAAGGTGCAGCAGGTCATACAGGACAAGACACAGGTCTTAAGTTTATATTGTGGTCACATCAAGCAAATATTATATAATGCAGTATTTCAGTTATTCAATATCAACAGTTTGACATAAACAGATGGGTTAATAGAAACGTTTACTTCAAAAAATATATGCCATATGTTTCAAATGAGTCATGAAGAACATTTATATCTAGTCATCACACTGAGCTGTTTTGCATGTGTTGCTCTTCATTTTGCACTCTACCTCGCTGAAACTGCTTCACTCTTTCAAATTTGGTCTGAAAATGCCATCAGAGAGGCATGTCAAGTCACTGTTACTGTGGGCATCCAACAGTGCCACCAGGTGTATCAGCTGGACTTCAGCTGAGAATTCCCACTACTCACAAAGACTCACAGAGCACTGCCCAAATACAGTAAAGAATGTTCATAAAGACAATGCTAATATACAATAGACATGTGTTGTAATGTAAAAATATGCAATATATTAGTAACAGTTTTTCAGTACATTGTTTGATTGGTTCCAAATGTGAAGTTAGATTTATACAGAGTGATGCTTAGATAGATTATAGCATGAATATAATGCATAAAATGTAGGTTTGTTGGCTGGGGGTGGGGTGGGGTGGGTGGGGGGGCGGTGAGGGGGGAGATAGTATGTAATTTATTTTTGTACCAGAACAGTTGAAGCTCTTTTTTTATGTGACTTGTCATTGTCTGAAATAAATGATTCAATGAAAATTGTTTCCAGGGATGTGTTTCTGACATAATGCTGCAGGCATCCCAGACAGGCTCACTGCAAACAGGAACTTCCTAACAACAGGGGCATTAGTCAGAGATGGAACTCTCCTTTTAGCAGACACTACACTTTGTTTTATTGTGAAGGGAATACCTTCACCTCCAGGCTACTGGGGCTTGTTCCAGCTGCAGCAACACGTTAAGACACTTTATTGTCTCATGTATCCGTTCTTTTTTTTCTCTCTTCACTTCTTTCAGCTGTGGGCTAAGTTCAGCTAGTGCAGTGAATAGACTCATCTACACTAGTTGACAACAGGATGTCTAACTTGTGTTACCTGCAGAGGAAAAATTAAATGATTGAATCTGTCAGTATCCTGTAGGTACAGTGAATGTGCATCTGAACAGTGTTAAGGAATGTTAATTAGCGGGTGGAAAAAAGATATATCCTGACTTTTTTCAGGCAATCTTTGAACAGGTGGGCAGCTGAAACTAATTGCTTTATTCTTATATGAAAATATTGTAACTATGGCTGTAAACAGTTGAATAGTTGAACAGTTGAAAAATTAAATCATAGTTTTATCATTTTACAAGCAACACTTCACAGATGTAAGACAGATGTATAGTTAGCACCAGCCATTGGTTTAAATACAGCATGCTTTCTAACATGTTAAAGCTGTTTGAGCTCTTACCACTCACACCTCCATCATCTCAGGAAGTTGTGTGTTAGCAAGCTGAGTGAGACCAGAGTTTGCAGGCTGTAAAAAATCTGAACAATGAGCCATTCTTTGTGGTTGTAAATCATTTTCATTTTTATAATTTTTGGACAAATGTTGATAGAAAAATATTGATTTGCATTGTTATAATATATATTCTGTTTTTTACAGCATGTGAACTGAGATTAGAGTCTCATATATATATCTCATAATATATTCAGAGCCCCTCACGATACCAATGTGTGTGCATGTGTGTGTGCGTGTGTATTTCTTTTTAAGATGTTTTTGGTGGTCTTCAACCCCCCCATACAATAGGTTTTGTATTGTATATGAGCACATGTCACATATATAGAACATATATATACAGTATATTTCCATAGTGTGCTTATTTGATTGACCACTAAACATTACAGTTATTCTGTTGGTAATGTGTTCCATGGTCCTTTACAGAGAAAGCTGATTGCCCAGGACACCTTTATATACAACTTTTCACATTTCGCCATAGTCGAGAAACACATCTGAAAACTGTATAAACCTGAACAATAACACAGTGTGTAGGTTAAGCAACAACATTGTGTGAGACGTATAAAAATAGCTACAGCACCTCTACATTGTAGGAACATGCCTCTAACTCCTTACCCTCATCAACATCTGTGGATTAAACAGGTTCATGACAGGACCCCTGGAGAAGAGGTGATGTTCTATTTAATCAACAGTGTATCAAACACACTGTCGGATGTCAGATGGTCAGAGGCAGTAGCTCAAGTCCCTGATGATCATTCTGCCCCTGTGCTCAATGCTCTCAACTGTGTGACCCTGGTCCCTCCAACAGCTACAACTTGTTGTTTACTCAGTCAACATAAGAGTGCCTTCCAATGTGCAGCACATTCAGTCTCCTCTACAGGCTATAATCACCTCTATTGATGTGTGCCTTAAGCACAGGCTTACAGTACTTTATCTGAACAGACTCCACATCCTGCCGAACCCTGGTCTCTTACATTAACAGAGCACTTTCATTCCTTGGACACAACAAACTCACGTTTCTACTTGCAGAGTTCACACATAGCTGAATAGGAGGATTACTGCACAGTCAGTGATACTGCTGGCCTTTCAAAAGTCATGGCTGAAACATCACAAGTGGGTGTCAGGAAGCTATGTGGTAACCAGAACAAGCCTCAGTTAATAAGGAGACAAAATGTGCCACTGCGAGGTTATAGCCACACTATAGCTCATAAAGCCCCTCTACCTTAAGTGTTGATCTTCCTCTTTCCTATATTATGAATCATATGAAGAGGCAATGCTTTTGTATTGTATACATCAAAGAGAGGGTGGGAGCCACATCAAAAGCTACACAAATTCATCTTATGCAAACATGCTAAGTAAAAAGACCAAAATAGAAACCTACAAAGGTCCATTTTGTTGAGTGTCCTGAGGCCTGAAGCTGTGAAAGGTGCCTGCTGCTGGGTGTCTGTCTACATGTGTGTTCTGCAGTCAATAGTCTGAAACACTCAAAGAAAGTTTAATCTCTCTGCTGCAGACACACCTGTTTCTCATTCAGGCAGGATGTTAGTGGAGGATGCCCTCATAGCCACAATGTTCAGAAAACCCTCACCAGACAAAGACACGCTGTGTTTTACAGCCACACAGGGATCACATGCCTTCCCTCTATACCAGGTCCAATTCTACTGCTGTTAGAGCTGCCAAACAGCTCTGAGAAAAATAAAGAGGACAGAAGAAAGGGAAAGTACAATAAATGGCATATCTTTAAGCAGTTTGCGGTTGACTGTGCTGTTCACTGTTTGTACTGTTTGCACAAAAACACAACCCCGGCAGTGAAAGTTTCACAAACAATGCAAGGTGTTTGGCTGATATGAATGTTATTTTGTTGACAAAAACCTTTATGACATCCTTGTGAGACAGCCGTCAGAGTGTAGCAAAGGAAGTGACAGTTACCATGGTGAAAGTTGTTCAGCTCCAACAGCAATCCTGGCTAAAAAATAATATAATATCTCAGAATGTGTGGAAATGTATTCCAAAAAAGAATTTATTCACTGTAACGTGTAACAATCTGAAACTGGAACCTGTGGGCAATGATGTCACATATGTTACATTCTTGTATTTCCGTAGAACTCTACAGCACAGACTCATAGAATCCTAGAACAGGACTCTATGGAGGGACTATTTGTTCTAGCATACCAGTAAAGGATTCCTTAATAAGGGCTGGAGGAGGCTGTTCAGCAACAGGACATCTGGACTGACACAAACACTTCAACCTGGCTCAGTGGCAACAAAATGAAGGGATGACTACAAAACGTCTCCACCATCTATTTATTGAAACCAAAGGTACCTGCTACAAAAGAAAGCATCGTTCAGATTGGTGTGTGAAGAGTGAGCAGCAGGGGACATGGCATGCTCTGTGGATCTGTTGGTGCTCAGTGGTGGTGAGGGTCCAGGCTGGCTGTGATATTGGGTTTGATTTACTGAAAGCACTTCATCTGAAAGGGGCAGAGTGCCACAGAGTGATAGTGAAAGTACAGACCTTTCAGGTTCAGGGCTGATGGTGGCTGGCTTGAAGCAACTGGTAATCTCCTGTGACCATGGATGTAAAAAATGTCAGTAATGAACATAAATAGATCAGTAATGAAATCAACTAGCTACTAAGAACATCCGTGGACACGTTCTTATTACATGCCCAGGGATGCTATCGGGCCCAGCAGCTTAGCTCATTTGATCATATAACATACTCTTATAAGGTTGAAGACCATGAAAAGCACTTGAACACTTCAGAAGAGCAAGGTGAGAGGGCCGTGAATTAAGTCTCATCTCTGCAAAGGCAAAGGTGCTGCCCACCCATGACTGTTAATGGCTATTAGAAATGCCCCTAAGAGAGCATGAACAAGACAGTATGTATGATCATCGAGGACAAACTGGGCTTCTACTTTATCAAACCAAAAATAGTTGACAATTTATACAATTATTTAAGGCTTAGGTTTTTTTAAATGGTGTTGACAGTAGGGTTTTTATAGGGTGCTCATCATGTTAGCATGCCTTCTTATTTACCTGCAGCAGTAATAACTAGTGATGATTATCTGAGGAGGTCTGTTACAGCACACATTAAGGATACAAGGTTTCCTATCCACGAGGCTGCCTTATTGTAATACATACACAACCCCTGCAGTCAGGAGATCATAAAAGCTGTGCTGTTTGTTCCTCATAAGGTATTAGGTGACAACACAGAATGCTCAAGGAGCATTTGATAGCCTTGTTGTTCTCTTGATGATCTCATACCTCTGGAAACCTGCATTAGCACCAACACACTCTTAAATTACAGTTCACAGAACTGATAACACACACAGGTGTTGTTTTGGCCGTGTTTTTGTAAAATGTGTGTGACTGTTAGATGAGAGGAGGAATCTTGCACTGCTGAAAGACTTTCAAGCATTTCCTGGCATCTGAGCACAAGGGAGGTGGATGACATCACTCAAACCTGCTCGTAATTGGAGAAAATTCAAATGTGACGCCCTCATGTTTGTACAGTTTATGCATTAAATGTGCTGCTTGGAGTGTGGGATTCAGCTCACGAAGAAGAATCCTTTATTAATCCCACTTGGGGAAATTAACAATTTTCACTCTGTTTATTATACACACATTTTACATA
>JBAJHX010000040.1:456049-470230 GCA_037176925.1 Amniataba percoides | reverse complement strand
TCCATGGTGGGGACTTGAACCGGCGACCCTCTGGTCCCCAAGCCAAGTCCCCACGGACTGAGCTACTGCCGCCCCAACAGTGGGCCTAAGGGACTAGTTTCAATATTGTTTCATGCTCTGGGCTCAGATGTTCATTCACTGAGCTCCATCAAGCTGTGTGGATGAGGTCATCATCATGATGTATGTATATGTCCATTATCCAAATCATACAGTAGCCAGACAAAGCTTCCTCTTCACCTTCATCCTGCCGAAACTTTGCCGCTAAGACCCAAGGTGTCCTCTTACAAGCCTTTCCCAGGGCTCTCTGACAATGACTTTACTCCAAGTTCCCTTGTCTTGCCTTTGAGACCACTGAAAATAAATCCACTCCAAAACTTTCCAGCTCATGCCATTATTATTACACAGAGGTAGGGAGTGTTTTTTTCCCTGTTGCACTCAAAATGATCTCCAATTACCCTAAAAAGCTGTGTTGTCACATCCCATCATCAAGGTGGAGGTATGGATGAGTATAGCCTGTAAAATAGAAGAACCTGAGGGCTTGAAAGACGTTATTTGATCCGACAGAGCATTTGCTAATTTTTACATCTCAGAAACCGGAAATTTGAGATCTAGCTTTTGTGCTTCACTACAGACAAGAGTGAGTGTGACACGCAGATGAGGGGAGAGTGGATAAAAGAGTAGAAACAGTAGGACGGGGCTTGAGTTGTGATTCTATTCACATGCAGCATGACAGTCGCCGTGCTTGCTGCTTATGAACATAGTGACAGAGGTCAGTATGCTCCCATGGGAGAACAATACAGTCAGGAAGACAGAGCTCTATTGAAATCGCATGCATTGCCGAAGGATGTTCATCATGTGTGAGAAAGTGAGGCTTCTCTACCCCTTTCGACATCCCTTTGAGGATCTGTCTTCAAGTTGTCACACAGTTCATATCTGGGCTGTCAGTTCATTGTAGCTGGTGCAGCAAAGTTAGTATAGTTCATAAAAGTTTAGGGAAACTTTCTTGAATGGATGTTAAAAATCACTTCTAATCAAGGACCATACCCTGTCCAATCCCAGTAAAATTAACCAAACAAATTAAATAAATAAGACTTGACTACGAATAAAATACAATTATAAAATAGGTTTTGGTAGATAAACCTTTGTCTTCCAAATAGCAAAACGTACAGTGAGCCTTAAACTACGATTCACATTTAACATAAGCGAAGGACAAAGGTGCCATCTTGTGTTGTAACTGGAGTAATACTAGAACATGGAAGGGGCAACTAACTGTTTAGTCCATGTGGGAATTTATCCCAGGTAATGTAAAATGAGTCCTTGTGTCCAGGTGCAGCTCTAGATGGCCTCATATTCATAACTCTGAAGAACAAAACATAAATATATGTTTTTTAAAGATGCACATCACTTCATTAATTACAGCCCTTCCAAGACCACACAAAGAGGAGAGTTAAGATCACATAATGAAATACTGCATCCATGACACAACTGTATGCTTACAGTTTAATTCAGGAAACTGTAGGAAGCAGTCGAGTACTTCTTATGAATACAGTCACTCTTGGTTTGTATGACTTGCTTCATGACTGCATTTGTACAAAGCTGTGCCCAATCCTAATCACAGAACTGAAATATATGTTCTTCAATGTGATTATCTAAAATAAATAAAACACAGCTTGGTATTCTTAAAACATTCAAACAAAGTCTCTTCCTACTTGGTGACATGTGCAGGGATACAGTGTAGGGTTAACGCCCACTGCAGCTCACAACCTGACTGTATCTATATGTTCTGCAAATAGAATCAAAGTGACACACAACCTATGAAAATATTATACATAAACACAGCACAAAGGAAAATATGATTGGATGTGAGGTCACGTCATGTATCATATCATGCACATATCAGGTATATACTGTCTGTCTCAGTCTGTCCATGTGCTGAATTGAAAATGGTAAAGTTGTAAATACTAAGGTCATTATAGATCTAGCTTGATCTTTATTAAAACCAATGAAGTTTCTTTTTCTGCAGGCCCACTCTGCTGGAGTACATCATGCTGGTGTAAGTGTGGTGCAACTCATACATCAATTAGCATTTGTCTCTTAACTCTGTCAACTCAGTTATTCACAGCAGTAGAAAGAATGCTATTTTCAATGCAACGCAATAGTCAAGAAATGCGAGTTTAATAGATTTAAACCAAAATTTGGTTACTAATCATTACTATTACTAACCAACTAAACTAACCAATAGGTAACAAGACCAGTCACTACCTGGATTCACTGCAGGAGATACATGCACGTATGTCCAAACTGGATGTTTCTGCACCTAACACATTAAATCCAGTGGTAACATTCAGTCATTCCAGAAAGTAATGGGCCCTTTATTTGGTGAAGAAAGATCAGTGTCAGGGTGATGATCATCGTACACAACTGACCTTTATGCAAGTGTGTTTCATCACAGACAGTTAACGTTTAGCTCTGTGATTACACGGTTGCACTGATTTATTCATAATATATAATGAAATATGTGTTTATAATAGTCATAATATCATGGACATGGATTAAACAGAATATCACAAATAAAATTGTAAAATGAAACATATGGAAAAGAAGTTTGAGAACTGAGATTCTTTCAAGAAATGGCTGAAACTACCTACATAAGACTCGCTGATCAGACTAACGAGGGTGTTTGTCAGCATCAATTTAAAGGGATCCTTACTTTTAGTTTGACAATCGTGATATGTCTACTCTTCGCAGTGGTCAGTGTATGAAGCTACCTGGCACTGCCTTTGTGTTGGTAATAATCTAAAATAACATGGCTTAGTGTGAGATATACTAAGAGCTTAGCCATTCCTCTCCATATGTTACATTTGTGAAAATTCACAAAAAGGGGGCTCATTCAGGACCCTTGGTTGTTCGCTGGCCTCAGTCTTGGTTGCAGGATGGTCCTTCTGCAGAAGTGGAGGGACAGGCCAGCAGTTCTGCAGGACATCCTCCTGCAGAGGCCACCTTCTCCTCTGCCCGCAGACACAGCTCCTGCAGGAAGTTGGCTGTCTCCATCACCAGGTCGCTTTCATCGTCTAACGGGGAGCAGAGATACGGAGTAATTATATCTAGTCAACACAAGAGGGCACACTAAACTGGGGATTACACAGTCCCCTTACCCTGCAGGATTTCCTGCTGCTAAACTGCATGAAATTTCATTTGCTTGGCCCCAGCAACACCACACACACACACACACACACACACTACACACATGACAGTACATGTCAACCTGTTTGAGAGAGTGTTAGAATGAGGTGTCTGACTAAGCAGATAACAGGGGCTCTCAAAGTTGACCCATACTGGATCCACACACCACATTTAGCGCACAAAAGATGAGCACCTTTCAGTTCTTTCAACCTTGGAGTGTCCTGCAGGTCGGCATCCTGCTCCTGCAGAGACCTGCACATCTTTTTATGGGCGAACCAGTGGAGCTTTTGGCACGTCAAGCTACAGTAAGTCACCTTCAAGAGGAAGTAAAGAACACATGACCTGGACGTAGCTCAGCATGCATGAATATGTTGATGTAAACATACAGACTGCAGCTTTGAACAGACTTTGACTTACTGCTTTACAAAGGGAGCACCTCTTGTCTGCCCCTTTCTCCCCACATGTAGCACAGTAGTCAGCATCTACAAATGCCATCTGACCTGTCAGGGCCTGGGTCAGCACTGAGAATGCAGTTGGATCATTGCCCTGGAAACAAGTTACAACGGTGTATTAAAATGATATCAATAACAATAATAAGTGATCAAAAAGAAAAGAACTACTCGGTAACCTGTAATACCCTCCATGTTAAGCTACTGTGAAAGATTACAGGCCCTAGTTTTACCTTTTGGTCTTTTCAAAACAAAGACGTTTGGTTAAAAATGATTTGATATATTACATTTAAATTCTTTGATATCTTCTTCACTTACAATCTCTACCGGTGCAATGCTCCTCACCAGCTGCTGAAGTAGTGTGGCCTCACAGTAAGGAAACTTCCTGATGCAGTCCCGAATGAACTTCTCTTGGTACTGTGGGAAGCCATCACTGTCTCTCCCCCTCAGCAGGCTGACATCCAGCAGCAGGCCGAGGAAACAGAAAAAGGAGATGGCATTTATGTTTACGATCCCAACATACATTTTCCTACATTTCACTGTCATCTGTTTTGAATGTGACAGCTGACATAACAGCTGTGCTCTCAGTCATCAGCGAGTGGAGCTCCAGTGATTCATAGCAGTCAGTTCTCTTTGTAGATATGATGGAGATTCATTTGTGCACATACTGACCAGCTCCAGCACTGGATTAAATTTGTCGTACTGCTTACACTTTAACTTAGTAGTACTTAGTAGCACTAACTTAGTAGTCGCTTACATTCTCGGAGTCGTATGTAGTAGCATTATCAGTTGAAGTTTAAGTTAATGTAAGTTTGATAAATGTCATTGATAAATGAGATTTGGCTTAACTGTGCCAAACTATGCCAACATGGTGCCCAAGATCCAAACTAAAGGTCACTCCACCTCTAAACCTGGAACACTGAACCTCATGTCACTCCTTAATTTACACAGGTCTTGTAAATTAATGTAACAATACTGCATAATACTCTTAATGGTGTTTTCTGATGCTGCTAAAGAGGTAATCCAGTGATTAAGCATCATACACCATAAAGAGGGGGGACTCAAGAGGAAGATTATAACTTACAATGAATCAAGCTTTAAGAGCACTAACTACAATAATTTAAGAATAATACCTTCAATCATTCATGTTATGATGCATGTTTTGAATAATCTAGATGGTAAGAACTGTTCCTTTAATGACCACACATTGAAATAACCACTTTAACAGCAACTTGATGCTTCTCTATCCTTACACACAACTGTAAAATGAGGGGATTCATCTTCATTCCACTCAGCCCCACCTCTTAATGAGAGCGTCCAACTTGTCATCTCGTTTCTGCAGGAAAGTTAGGCATTTCTGCAGCACACAGCTGATGTAGTGCATCTTCATAGCCAGGACCTCGTTCATGTCTTGTTGCTTCACACACTGCTCACACAGCAGGTCCATCACCTGGTAGCACTTTTCCAGAGCAGCCACATCCACCAGCACAGGATTCTCCTTCACCAGCATGACTATCTGACAGATTGGAGAGTTGTTTAGGCAAATATTTCTGAGCAGAGCTGCTCTCAGGGCAGAGAGAGTACATACAGTATAACCAGTTATTCATAGCTTATGTGTAGTGTGCCGGTAACACCACATTGCTTACACTGAGGCCCACAGCGAAAGAAATCAGATACTAGCCCTCCTTTCTTTGGAGAGAAGCCCAGAAAGTTTCAGATAAAAAGAGTGCAAGGAGCTCCATCAGTACAGTGCATCTTCACATTTGATAACAAGTCCTAAAGACACAGCTGAGACTAACTGGAATGAAATTAAAATTTCAACATTTTTATTTCACTAAAATTCTTCCTAAGGGGTACATGGAAAATAAGTCATTTCATGGTGCTAGACAAGGGATCAGCAGGGGGTCATTCTCATTAAAAACATGCAATACATACACTGCTATCTGTTGTGCACACTGTAATACTTTAACATACATGTGACATCTAATATGTCTGTATCCGACTGACTCCCACAGATATATTTAGATGAAGGTAGCCACAGTGGTAGCTGCGGACATGGTGCTGACACTGATCACATGGACCTTTACTGATTTCAAAGTGCACAGGGCTATTGTGGCATTCATCTTTAGCACTCATGTTAATATCACTACTATACTACAGTCATTCACAAGAATCCTTCTTTTATTGACAAATATAGTCATCATTACTGTACTCTGAAGTCACTGATGAATAAATATGAATCCAGGTAAAGATTACAGTAGGAAGTTAGTCATTGTACTTAGCCTTTTTATTTTTTCCAACTATAAGCAAAAATGTTTTTGAAGTAGTAGTTGAGAGATTTTGTTCTTTTGGATACATTCGTTTTAAGGTTAAGGTTTTAAGCTAAAGCATCGACTACTTGTCCTGTTTTAATTTGTAGTTTAGTTGTTAGTGTTTCTTCCCTTTTGTTTCTAAAATGATCAGATCTACTGGTCTACAGTGTGTCCTCTTTGTCTTCAGTTTGTTCTCTTCTGTTCAGTGGATGTTAACTTAACCTGCTCAGCTGAGCCCAGAATATATTTTCACTGCATTTTTGTGACTTGCTTCTATCATTTTTAGGTGTAAAAAGTCTCTTTTTGAAACTCCATCTCTTTACTTCTCATACCTGCCAGCATGGTCCCTCTCAATATCAGAACATCAGCAGACCCTCATTTGCCGGCCTCACCTTGACCGGGTTGAGGTTGGTGGTCATGATAATCTTGTGCAGGGGTCCTGCCAGCCTGGGGGGGAGCTTGGGCTCCCTCTCCAGCCCCTGTGGTCTGGTGTAGTACTCTAGCCTTGCCCGGGAGAAGAAGTTGTTGATCACTGACACACAGTCGTGCTGACCTGGAAGCAAAGAGTGCAGGTTAACATGTGACCCCACCTTACAATCACCATAGTTAATAGTACAGACTTTGCCTGTCTCACCTACAAATGCTGCCATCTGAGCAGCAGTCCGGCCCACAGAATTCACCAGGTCTGTCTCTGCTCCTGCATCCAGCATCATGGAGGTGATGTCTGTTTTCCCTGAAGGAGGGGGACTGATATTTACAACACTAAACTGCACCACTGATGATATATCTAAACTAAGTTCAAGAGTATAGGTACAAATGCTTTCTGACACACAGTTATACCTGACAGGCCAGCAAACATGAGAGCAGTATATCCATATTCATGCTGGTTACAGTTGACATCAGCCCCATGCTGCAGCAGCAGACGACACATATCTGCCTTGCCCTTATAGGCTGCATGCATCAGTGGAGTCATGCCATACTTCAGAGACAAAGGAGAGAAACAACAGTACTCGTTCATATGTATGCTGATTAACTTATATATACATATTAAATAGAACTAAGCACTGTATTAGCACTTAAAGCAGCAGCACTGATATATTATTATCACCACGTTGATTTCATATTGTTTGTGTGTTGGGAAACAGTTGGCTATTTATCCATAAAGCAAAGCAGCATGATCATTCATTTAGACTTGTTTTTTTATCACCTGATGATCCAATCTCTGAAGAATTTAAAATGTCAAACATATTCTGGTTTATTTAATAGTTTTTTGCTTACTACATAATTCCATATGTGTTCTTTTATAGTTCCCATGTCTTCAGTCTTAATTTACAATGTAGAAAATAATGAAAAAAAAACCCACAAACCATTAAATGAGAAGGTGTGTCCAAACTTTTGACTGGTAGTGTATGACAATAATGAATAATGAATTATAAATGGATCTTACAGTATGTTTTGTTCTTAGTCAGCAGTTTCTATAAAACTTATATTCTATAAAACATATAATCATATATTATACAAGTAGAGTTTAATTATTACTCAAGTGAAATACAAGTAAGTCTAAACTGAACTGAACAGCATGAAATGTGTGATGTAGCCTAATTTAAACTGTCAAAATTTACACACATTAACATCACTACCAAAACCTTTATTTCATATACTCTTTGAACAACATAATTTGGCTAAAAGTGGGATTCAGTCTGATGATCCAGCATCAGCAGTGGCCCCTCTAATAAGATAACCCTGCACATACTTGTGTGTGTGTGCCTTGCATCAGTCACAGAAAGCACTTATAACATGTAACATGCGTGTGATGTAAAGGTGACTGTGTGGGCAGTGATGTGAAGCTCTGTCCCCACACCTGATTCTGACAGACAGGCAGTCTGAAGGAGTCTGTGAGCTACATGTAGTGGCGTTGTGCTATTATCAAACACCTTCAAGGGCTGCATCTGCCTCTTCAGAGTCGTCTCCATATGTCTCCATCACAAAGGATAACATATGTTACAGTGACATTATAGGTGGAGGAAGTGGTGAGTTGGGGTGGGCGGTAGGGAGCACATATGGTCACTTGATAAGACAGACAGGGAAGATTTCTGATACTTATACAATGTATGTTTTGTAAAAATGCTTTGCATTATCTCCATACAGGGGATCATGTTCTTCAGAATCATATAAAAATGTAAAGGAGGCTCAAACAGGACTACACACTAGGAGTGAAGATTTAGGAGCATGAAACTCTTATAAATAAACTTATTTTTATGGGCCAACTGTTCCTCAGAATGTGGAGGCCAGTATGAGTAAATGAATATATCCATTGTAACCAAAATAAAGCAACGGACTTAGCCTGAAAATTCATTCCTGTCATTTGAGATTTTTTTTTTCAGCTACTGAAGTTTATTGGTATCCATAGGCTGCTGTGTATAAATTATAACAACTGCTAAAATTAAAGTAAAATTTTCCTCTATTTTCATACCTCGTCCAAGCAGTTGACTCGCACTTCTTTGCTGGCAAGCAGTTGGGCAGCCTCCTGTACGTCATCTGCAGACCAAGAGCACTGTGAAAATGTAACTCATGGACAGGTTTGAGAACTGGCATCGAGCAAGAAACAGCAGCAACCAGAGAGGAGAAATTATACAAGGACATTTATGATTTTCTTTTCTTTTTATAATTTGAGCCCGAGTGGAGTGGAGAGGAAGTATCTAAATGAAAACAAACATCAATACTAATTCACATTTCCAGCCTAGAAGTATTGGAATATGATACTAATTGGAGGGAAACATTTTGAAGCCTCAGTTACACTATATTAATTATCTAATATTAATTAATTGATCATTAATTTGAAACTCTATTCTTTTTAAATGTTGAATTATGCTCTGCATGTTCAGCTTAACTGCTGTGAAATGAGCACAACACACTGTCTGTTAACTAGCGTCCTCTGGGAAGCTGCTTATAAACTGCACTTTACTCTATAATTTTGCATTAGGCTGCATATAACAATGACAACCACTCATATTAAAACCATGTGGTAAATATTGATTTAAAATCAGTGCAACGTCAACATCACTGAACTAGGCCTGAAGTGAAGTAGAATGTAAACGAATTAAATGCATGCACCATGTTTGTCATAAACAAAGTTTTCACAGTGAAAAAAAGAATAAAATATATATAAGAAAACAAGCTAAAACAAAGAGAAGGAAGCTGAAAGCATCATGTTAGAACAGACCAGTGCCACTCACCAGCAGCAATAACTTGCAGAATCTTCCTCTCAGCTGCTGACAGATCTCCTTTCTGAGGTGCAGCCATCCTCTGTCCTGCTCTGTCCTGGTCTGTCCTGCTCTGTCCTGGTCTGTCCTGATCTGTCCTGGTCTGTCCTGCTCTGTCCTGGTCTGTCCTGATCTGTCCTGGTCTGTCCTGGTCTGACGGGTCTGACTTGTCTGTCAGCTGTAAATTGTCCTGTTCTGATCCAGGTTCTGCTGACAGTTTGAACAAAGCCAGCAGGTGGGTCAAACTGACATGAACAGTCTACAGATGGACTGAGAGACCACAGAGGACCCAGTCTACACTGACAGGGGAGCCAACCCAGAACGTACCACTATATCGCACAAAGGGGGACACAGCTGTTACCCGCTGAGTAAAAATGATTAAAGAACAGAAACAATTCATCCAAGTGGTTCTTGACTAGTTTCTGGTCTCTCTCTATAAAGAAAAAGAAATGTTGCGCTGTGACTGCTCACCCTGACCGCTGTGCTGAATGTCTGATCAGCTGTGGACCCCTCTCAGTGAGGTGTTAGAGGTGTCCTGCTGCACAGCCCCCTGGGCCTGTGTGCTGCAGACTCAGTGTGCACACAGAGCTCCGATCAGCACGGTCCAATCAGAGACTGAGCTCAGGTAAGAGCCTCAGCAGCACACCTGCACACAGCTGCACACAGCTGCTCCGGGATCAGCAACCGCAGCACAGTGTGACTGAGTGAAATGAAATATGTGATAGAGACTTCATTAATTCATAAATGGAATTCCAGGTATTTAAAACTTTAAAAGCACTTCATTATAATTAGACAGCTCTTACAACTGATTTCTGTTCCAACTCAGTCACTGATATCTATCTATAAATCTGTTTATATGTGTTGGAATTCCACTGATGCAGTTTTAGTGAAATGAAATTATTGATATGTCAGCTCACTATAACAAATTACTAATATTTACAATTGAAATAAAGAGATCTGTAAATCTCTATTAATATTTCTTTAGCATAGGTTTCTTATATTGCTGTAGTATTTATACCTACTACTAAACTACTTTGTATAATACAGTTTTATTAACTGTATTATGTAGCTTATTAACTGCAGTGTTTATCATCAAATCAAATCATATAATAATAAAGACAGAGGTGCCTCTGCTGTCTAACACTGTCACCTCTGAATGGTTGATAATATATTGCTGGACTCTTCATGGGAATGTATTTTTACATCATAATGTAGTAAGGCGTGTACCTGATGTGTGAAAGTAGATTGTGTGTTTGAGTTGAGAAAGTGAGGGAGGGAGTGATGGTGGTTTATACTTTACTTGAGCATTTTCTACCACTCTCTACTTCAGGGGTGGCCAACCAGTCAGAGCCACGTTTTTTACTGTGTTACTACAAAGAGCCACATCTCTCTCTCTCTCACACACACACACACACACAGACCTCTGCTCAGCCAGATTTACAGTAAATGTCACACACCAACATGATAGTGACAGAAACTCATGCAGTACAAAGACCACAGACAGTCATTTTCAACAATGAACATGAAGCCCTGAAATGCACTAATGACGTCTGACATATAAGGCAGAATGACTTGCCATTACATTAAAAAAAATATATAGATCTATAGATCTCCTACTGTTAAAACGTTCTGTGCTCATCTTCATATTTTTGTTTTGCTTGATGACTCTCATGCTTCCACTGCGAGCTGACAGCTTCAAATGAACAGTGAGACTTTCACTGTGATGTTCACTGCACCAACCAGCAGTGGGATATCTAAAGCTCGCTCGTGACCCGACATACAACTCAAGCAACTAAGCAACTCAGGCAAAGCGAACATGCAGACACATACACATAAAAAAAAACACACACACAGGCAAACTTCGAAATGAATGTAAGAGCCGCATGAAACCAGGCCTGCTCTACTTCTACTCCACTACAGTTATCTGGCCATTCTGCATAAAGAGTACTTCTATTTTTGATACTGCAAGTATGTTGTTATTGTTCATATTTTTGTACTTTTATCAAAGTAACATTTTCAGTGCATGACAATTAGCCCTAATATTTAAACAGTGAGCTTTTCAAAACTGAAAGTCTTCATTTATCAGATAAAGAGACTAGAAAAGTAAGAGGAAAATGTCCTTCCCTCTCTCAACTTGTGACTCTCTCTCTCTCCCTCTCCCCCTACTTTTTCCATTTCTCTCTCACCCTTCCTCAATCTCTTTCTCTCCTGCCCTGCTTCTGACCTCTGTGCTCTCTCTTGTGTGTGTGTGTGTGTGTGTGTGTGTGTGTGTGTGTGTTTGTCCAACGTTGTGCCAGTTTATGTTGTTTTCTTGTTGCATTCTAATCTCATTTGCATATTAAAATCACCCAAATCAAATGCAACGCAATGTGAGAAAAACAATGAAGAAGTTTGACAACTGAATTATAGATTCCTTAAAGCCCCAAATCAAAAACGTTTCCTTCGGTGGGCTTTACAGTCTGTCCCTTCCATTAGCGGTATATCCAGGTATATGAAGGACGTGGGGGTCAGTATGCAGCTGCCTGGATTTGATACATCCAGGTGCTGTCAAAACAGTCTGATTTTGTTCAAAGTCAAGGCACATACCAGGCTGTGAATTTTCTGTACCCTTACTTTCCACTTTGAATGACGCCCGGCTTCATTTCCCAGAATTTAATAATGGAAAGATTATTTTTAGCAACAGGCAGAAATCCTAACCCCTCACAGACACACAAACACACACACACACACATTGGAATCTGAGAGACCACATGGCTGAGAGTTACTACTGAGTCACTTACTACAGTATGAGTATGGACATTAAAGGAGATGTTCCTCTACTGATACATCTGCATATTATTATGAGACAGAAATGCCACCGGCCTAAGAAGTGCCATATATTCAATATACTGACGAGCGATGTGGCACACAGCATTCAGTATCTTCATATATCAAGTTTTCATCATGTATCATCTGCATTAAATTAATTAGCAGAGAGCAAAAACTCCACACGGCACCTTCATTCATCATAAAACCACATAACACAACAGAAGCGAGTCATAAGCAGATGGCTCTATATTTGTGTGTTTGTCTTTATAGACTGCAACATCCAAAAGTCCAAACAGCAACCTGTGACAGACACACAACTCACACAACAATCTGTATAAACTAATGAAACTTAGAGGTACGACATTTCTTTTTCTTTTTCTAAAGACACTTTTTTCTTCTCTTCACTAATAAAAAAAATTAACTCTTTACATTTTTCACTACAAAAGAACTAACTTTTGTGATCTCAGTTGGACTTTAGACTCATGGAAAAAGGAAGTAACAAACCCCGCAGTTAGTAATTATACGAGTTAGAACATCGCCATCTAAGAAGCTCATGTGACACCAGTTTGTGTAAGAGGTGTTCATCCCCATCTGACTTTTCTCTTCAAGGTGAAATAGTTTGTCAGTCATCACTGCAAATTGAGCTTTATGGCTCATTCAACCACAAACTCGTTCAGCGGAGTATCGTTTGTATGATTTGGCTTCATTTGAAGTATTAACCTCTGTTCAGTTGTGGGTTCTCTTCAGGCTTGGAGGTAAACAACTGTTCATTTAACACACTCTGCACAAAGTGTACAGCACCGCTGACTGGCACCAGTTACATGCAGCAACAGTCTGGGATGTGCAGCCATGTTAATGATAGCTGTGTTTTTTTTTGTTGGAGCAGACTCACTTGTATTTAATTATGAAGAGAAGATAGTCTCATAGTTTCAGTGATTGTTTTATGGGAAGGTTTCCTCAGTGTCGTCTGTCCTAACCAACCCAGTCATACCATAAAATCATTTTGCTTTATTTTATTGACCAAATATTGTAAATCTACATGAAAAGCTATGTATAAATATCTCTACAATGTAGAATCTACAAAAACAGGAGGTCAATGTTTGTAATCCAGGTTCAGATACAAAGTTTGAATATCACTTCTCATGGCATTTCATTGTTGTACCTCAGCAGCTGTAAAGAGCATGCATGATGTCAACGTCCTGAATCTGAAACACCTTGGAAACAATCTGAGTAGTATAATTTATATCAAAATGCACCTATGCCTTTCTGCAGAGTCCAGTCAGAATGCTTTACAGTGCTTCTGTAAATGTTTGCAAGAACCTGCCGCAGGAATCTTGCTCTCTTTAGGTTTCGTAAGGTTAAGAAGTGCAAATCCTTTGTGATTCTGATTCCCAGGAATCTGTTCATCTGTTCCTCCTCAGCTCCACTGATGTGAGCAGAAGTGTTTGTCTTCTCCTCCTTTTTTTCTGAAATCAATGATCACCTCCTACAATCAATAATCAGTGCTAATTTGTTTAATAGGGTAGTTGAATGCTAAGTTGAAACCAACAAACAACAGCATTCTGATGTGGGTGTTTAATGTGCAATGGAGACCCTCTGTGGAAGAAAGACACATATATCTAACAGATTCACAGAGAACAAGTAAAAAGATACGTGCTCTCAGGGAAAACTCTTATAGATAAATACAACTTAAGATTTCAAAGCTTCTTGATTGAAGAAATCTGTTCCATGTACTTCATCACTCAGTCATAGAGCCAGCATCTGGTGGCCAGCAGAGAAAATGCAGTCTGAGAGAGTCATGCACTGGTTTCAGCACTGAGCAGGTGGTGGTGGTTTTATTATACCGTGTTTGTGTGAGCAGGTGAGGTATGGCAGCGAACAGACACACACAGTCTCCTCATGAGCTGTTCTTAAGTTGACCAAGACCCAGACAACAGGGATTGATGTTGGGGATTAGAAAGTGCTTTAATCCGTGACCCAGCCGGTAGCACTGCACCCAGTCTGCCAGAGCACAGCAGAGAGATCCCAAGCCCTGCTGCTGACATGGATGTACTGTGTGTGTGTGTGTGTGTGTGTGTGCATGAATGACAGAGAGAGAGAGAGAGAGAGAGAGAGCTAGATACTCTCTGAGTAATATGACACGTGTCCTGGGAGGCCGAGGAGTAA
>JBAJHX010000040.1:392889-434060 GCA_037176925.1 Amniataba percoides | reverse complement strand
GTATTTTGAATAGTTTTTATAGCTTAGAGGAAGAAGAATGTATTTGTGTGGTGCACACAGAATACTGCTGGAGGGTACATCCACTGTCAGTTTGGTTTCTCCCAATAGATCTGTTGACAAAAAGAAAATAAGAAGAGATACTCAAAGATAAGTTTGTGCTGTCTGTGTTCTCAGTATCTGACGGTTACTGTGTCCTTGTGTCAGATTCTGGGGGTGTGGCTCACGTATCACTACAGGAACCAGAAGGACCCCAGAGCGAACCCCAGTGCTTTCCTGTGAGACACCACCAGCTTCAGCCCCGCTGCACCACCTCACAACCTTTATGGACCTTCTCTGGGGTTTAACTGTACATTTACAACACTGACCTGTGTGTTTCCACTGACTGCTGCAGTGACGCTCTAACGATGTCCTGTGATTGGCAAGTGTGTTTTGGTGGTGTGTGAAACAGCTGTGCATTAGACATGTGACTGACGTTGCACATTCTGAACACATACAGCCAGTACAAAAGAGGGAATATTGTCCAGCAGTCTCTTCTTTATTTTGAAAATGTTTATGCAGCCTGTCAGATGTCAGATGAACACATTTTTTTGTTCTATGAAACAGACTACTGAGCGCAATAATGTCAGCCACTACTCTGTATATTGAAATGATTATTTTCACCATGTGTGAAATCCTGTGTGAGCAGGGTATATGTTTATAACCTGGGAGTGTTTTTGCTTGTGTGTGTGTGTGTGTGTGTGTGTGTGTGTGTGTCACTGGTCTACTAGTTTGTCTTGCTCCTGGCTGTGTGCTGTGTATTTGGCCGTTTGCATGACAAATATAAGCTACTGTATGAGAACTGCTGTGATGAATCTGTAAAGCACCTGTCTGAACCTTTGTACTGTAAACCAGAATAAAACACTAACAGAGGGGAACGTTTCTGTTGTCCTTTGGTCTTTTCTTTTTTCTCCCTAAAAGGAGTGTTCAAAATATACAAAAAGCAGTATTTTATCTATTATAAAGATTATTAGAATCTGCTTTATGATGTTAAACTCATTATATGGTCAAAAGTATGTAGAGTGGGATGTCCACACCGAGCCAGGCCCATAATGTTAATGTCACTGTCCCTATGTCCAGCAGTTGTATAAGGTTAGTATGTATCAGTGAAGCTCTATGGTGTCTCCACTGAGTGAAACATTCAGACCTGTAATTCTGTATGTCTTGTGCCCCAAATTCAGCATATTTGGTGCTTTGAAGACCTTGGCATGTTCTGTGGAATTGAAAATAACTCTTGTTAAGTTATTTTTGTTGACTGACTCCAAATGAGTGTATGGGTATGAGGAAATAATATTTTCAGGATGTCAATAAGGTATCAATTTTGTTGATCCAATTGAGATTTCTTTGTATCTGACATCTGTAACTGCTATGAGTGAGTTTTAGTGATTTGTTTTTTCTGGATGAAATGCCAGGAGCAACACACTCAGGCTGATCAGTGGTCCGCCATTACTTTTTGAAGGACACCTATGTGGGATACAGAACAATCTGATCCCTCTGGCTAAGATGTAAAATTGTAGCCAAGTAGCCAGAAATTCCTCCTCTCTTCTACAGCCTTTCAATGATACACTGTGTTAAAGGCTACGGTCAAGTCTTGCTCATAATAAAATCTGGTTCTTTACTGTACTTAGTTACACTACACCACTGACTGGAATAGAAATATCATTACTGTCACTATTTAGTCTTATTTTTGTGTAGCTTGAGAAAGGTTGTCTGTGGTTGTCATGGAAAACATGAAGGTATAGAGTTTATCAGCAGCTGCAGAAAAGAATCTTTATCATCAAATCTTTAAGTGACACTGAATCAGTGGCTTTTATTGGAGCACAGTCATCATCTCAGCTGTCATTCACAAGAATACTAAAAGCCCACAGCACCACAGACACAGCATGAGTCACACATGAGCCTCATGTACACGGTGCACTGCTTTTAGGGGCAAGGATGGACCAAAAATGTGCACTCTGTGATTTCCATCTCTACAACTCTTGACCAAAACACTGAGCTGTGTGGCCTGAAATAGCATGTAAATATTACACATTACTGCTGCATCTTACAAAAAGTTGACTTGACATAGCTTTCCCTCTCCTACACCTCTGTCATAATAAATTCAGGTCATGCCGAATTCATTTCTGTGTTTTTAGGCTTCTACAGTCTTATCTAATTCCCTCAGAGAAGAGGAAGTCCTGGCTGACTTGTGTCAGCTCTCACTGCTTTGTGAGGTACATTACACAGGACCACAGTCTCTGCTGAGCCTCAGAAGTCCGGCAACAGGAAAAAGCCCTCAGTGCTGGCAGTGTCCCCTGACTCCACCCCCATTCAGGATGTTAAACACACACACACAGACACACACACAACACAGTCTGATCACACAACATGCACCATGAATGGATTCCTCACCGACTCATTTTCACTTCTTAACACAGTTTGTGAACATGCTGCTCCTACTTAAACCTGCTCCGTATCATCTGGAGATGATTCCACCTGTGAACTGTCAATGCGCAGAGAAACCTGGAACAGTTCATTCCTGCACCGACTAAACTGATCAAACTATGCACCCTCACTCAGGTTTCTGCCTTTTGACCTCACCAGTCTCAATTCAACTCACTCATCACAGACCTGTCTCCCTGCTGTCACAGAGGAACGTGCAGAACACTGGCTGCACTGTCTCCCAGCAGAGTGCGACACAGTGAACCACTAAATCTTCTTTCCACCGCTGGATAACAAGGAGTCTCTGAATCTGCATCCCTTTATATATCTAGAGAAATCTAGACTGCAGACTGGTGTTTGTCTAGCGTGCTGTGAATGGGTCAGGCCCGTCTTAAATGGATCACATGTTTACCAGTATGTAACCCAGGTTGTTTGTATGCTGAGAGATGTTTTGGCTGTCCTGCCCAGCATCAGCTCCAGAGAGCCCAAAGGAAAATGAATATTTGACTATTATTTATCAGGTGAACAGTAAATGAATGTCCACGTTGCTCTGTGTCTGAAGGTGATAATGTCAAGTACTGTCAAAATGAAAGCTAGAGCAGCTTTAAGGTGAAACACAGTTGTTTCAAACCTCATAAACCTGCAGAGATATTCTGGTTTGATGTCTGGGGATTACATTCACATACAGTATCATTACACACCATGTCACTAAGTGACTGTGGAGGAGTCTACAGCTGTCTAAGAGAGTTTGCTTCTTGTCAGGAGAATCAGAGTGGGCTGAACTAACTAGTCAAAGATTAGAAATGTCATAGATTTTTATAGATTTGTTTCTCCTCTTTGTTTGATATGCAGCATGGTGCTATAAAGTCTACAACTTTACATATAACAAGCCTAAACTGTTGCTGTGAAAAGACTTAACAGCCGTGAAATCAAAACACTGAACGTAGGCATAACACAGCACAAGGCATTTTAATAGTTAACCATTGTCTTG
This sequence comes from Amniataba percoides, assembly GCA_037176925.1. NCBI lineage: Eukaryota > Metazoa > Chordata > Actinopteri > Centrarchiformes > Terapontidae > Amniataba > Amniataba percoides. Next base: position 430,612 of record JBAJHX010000040.1, on the reverse strand, counting down.
ATAACCTTGACAAACCTGTTGCAGAATGCAGTCTGGCAGCATAAATATCATCTTACTAAACTTAAAATGTACACATTAACTGATACTTCTTCTTTCGGGTCTGACACTTCCCTGCTGTCTGTTGACAAATCAAATGACAGACGATCCACCTTATTTGTATGAACAGTTCCATATTTATTCAAAAGACATTTTGGGTGTACAGCAATAACGACAAAGGTAAGAGTAAAGAAAGAAATCCAAAGAGAAAACATTTCAAACGAAGGTGAAGAGAAGAAACTTTCCAGTGCTTGGTTTGTGTAAACTGTGGCGACAGCATCTTATCGGCATCTTTGATGACAACAAACTCTGGATGAGGGTCGCAAGTGTGTCATCATTGTGCTCACAGCTCAGACTTGAGGAGCTTCTTGGCTGCCTCCATGTTTTTCTTCACTGAGGAAACATTCATGTTTAATCAGTTATGGATGATGATAATAATATAACGTAATATAACAATGATACAGATGATGTGTGTGAACTGCTGCACTTACGTTGTTTGATGTCATTTGGTTCGTAGGCATACATGCGGTTGCTGTAGGGCCCTGTGATGTCAGCCCTCACTGTCATTGTGGGATCTGTGGAGACATTATTGGTCCTGCGTGAGTAAAAGACTAAAACGTTGCATTCAGGTCTTTAAGCAGACAGGATCTGTGTGCATTCACTGTTACTATATGTTTGTCAAACCTGAACTGTGAATATCTGGGCACTCGTGACATTGAGTGTACTTCCTTATATGTGGCAGGTCATACCATGCTGTTTATGTAGTTGGGTGTATTTAAAGGTGCACAGACATTCACTTTCAAATTCAGTTTGTCACCATTTGTGGGTCGAGAATTGTTATGTAAAGAATAACTATGCAACTTTTTCAAAAAGATGTACACTGCTCGAGTAGTTTTAGTTTAACATACTTATAATCCTTTGCAAGTCAGAGGATACAAACTCTAGTTAAAATAACCTCCACCTAAAGCAACCACAAAAATCTGTTGTAAAAAGGGCTCTAAATTCAAAATGTCATGAATCCACACATTTTCAGCCAAGATGGTCTGTGTGAAGAGTGAAACCTTGATGACATCATACTTAAACACAAAGCCTGTCAAAGCAGGAAACAGATTGTTAAATTCAAGTTACGTAAACTAATCTATAAATGGGATTACAAGCTCTTACCGACAAAAATGATTCTGGGAACATACTGTCCATCAGGAGAGAGATGTTTGTCTGTGGTTTCATACTGCGGGTGAGAAAGAAAAACAAAGATGTTTTATATTTATTATAGTTCAGCTGCTCAGATTTGGAGACAGATTCAGTGGTACTAAACTCTTAGTTTAGCCAGAAAGTCAAATCTGATCTAACTTACCACCAGATTGAGGACGATGAATTCCTCATCGAGACTTTTCTGGATGCTGTTGTCGTCTGCCATGACCTTCTTTAGTGCTGCAGGAGGATCAGGTTTTTAATTCTACACACTCAGTCCGGGGTTCATCACAGAACAGCACCAGGATGTGTGAGGTGGCATCACGCATGAGCAAACAAATGACTACATACTATTCAAACAGGTTTGGCTCTTAATTCAACACAACTTCTTTCTCTGTATGAGTAACTTGATAAATAAGAGTTAGATTCTTGGCAGGTGGACTTACCCTGGCTGTGTGGGCAGTCTTCAAGGTGAAAGATGACCATCAGAGGCTTGTTTCTGAAACACAGTTCAGCTTCACTTACACTGATTCGTCAGCTTTAATCAACTTCAGTGTCAGAATTAAACATTTGAACATGTCAGTGCTTGGATTATTTCTTACCTTGACCTGGACCAGTAGAGAGCCTCCTCGTAAGTCTGAGCCCAGATCAGCTGATCACCCCAACCTGGACAGACATGGAGATCGTTTAAGGCCTGTTACAATCATACCACACTGAGAGTCAGTCATTGCACCTCAGGGGAGCAGGTGATGCTCACAGACCTCTGGAGAGTGTCTGAGGGTTCCTCCTGCCTGTCTTTGGGATGTATTTCCCGCAGGTGGAGGACACGGCCAACAGGACCAAGAGCACTGACAACGCCACTTTGATCATCTTTACAGGCTTACTGCAACATGAGGAACAGACAAAGGTAAAGGAGAACAATTCACAAAATGTGACCTTTTTAAGATGTTCAAACTGTGTGCTCAAAGATGCACCAGTGTAAAAATATACATTACACTTTTCAGGAATGAAAGAAACTTGGAACAAACGAGCTGACCTATGTATACCGTCCCCATCTGGCATATCTGAACCCAGGATCTGTATTTATGTCTACAAGGTATTTCTAAGATACAAAAGCTTATTACAAAGTCCCACTACAGTTACAGTTAGAATCACAGACTTTTTGGTTAGTCTGGAATGGAAAGTAAACACTGACTGAACCAAACAGTGAATGTAGCCTGAGGAATCTTTTTAAATAAGATTTCAATCTCTGCTACACAAGATGCCACCAGAGGCTTACTAAACTGACATCAGCTGAGCTAGTGCTTAACTTTGATTTCTCATTCCCCTTTTCTACCCAGTCATCTAACTAATCAGCAGTTAGTCCTCTCACTTGCTAATTCAAACTAGTTATCTTGTTGATGCTCATTCTAAGATAAATAAGATAACCTTTTTCCTAAACTATGAGGTCTGTGTCTGCTGGACTGAAGTGGACCTGAGGAGTGGAGATGAGCTGTCAGAGGCAGAGGTTTGTCTCTTACCTGTTGGGCTGATGATGTGAGAGTGAAGGTGCTCCGCAGCTCCAGGCTGTGCTGTGGCTCCACTCTCACCTGGCCCCTTTTTAAACACCTGCTCCCTGCTCCGCCCCCCCCGCACTGCTCTGTGCTGGAATGCAAAGGTGAAGCCAACTTCCTTGAGCGGGTTTCTCTGTAAACCAGACTACTAAAGTAAAACATCCCATTTGATGTTTACTTGTGCATTGCTAAACACACAGTGCTGTCAGTTTTAAAGTGAAGCGTTTTACGTTACAATAGAAAAAAAATATTACTTATTACTTGATCCTCCTGGAGCAGGGCCTGTTGTGACATATCTTATTTTGTTAATCACCTTCCTCTAAATGTGTGAGTTTGGGAGAGGGGTAAGAACAAAAACCAAGATGTACTGAGAGGATTTTGATCATTCTGTGTGTTGCCTATAAGTTCTTAGTTAACGTGATGCAGTTCAGACACAGTGAAAGATCATTAATAAGCCATTTTGTTCCTGTTGATTTGCGATGTTTGGCTTGGATCCAAGGACAGGTCAGCATATCGCAGAGGATCGTCATCAGACGCTGGATGGTGATTGGTCTTTATGTGATTGGCTCACCACACAAAGGTTCCACTGAGCAAGAGTCAACATACTGATTCAGTCCTGCAGATGAACAATGAATCCAGCTTTCACCTACAGAGTCTGTCAACTTCTCATCAGTCTGACTTTACACCACGAGACAAGCTTCATAATCTCAGTTACTTATAATCACTGCATTTTCCACTGACAATCTCTGAACATGAACGGTGAGAAGAAATTCAGAAGGTGGTCTGTGTTTTCTGCCCAAGTTTTATCTCAAGCATCTCAACAGTGTCCTGTGTCCGACAGCAGGGAGCTCAGTGTGAGCTGGCTGCCTTCAATGGCAGCTTTGTTCCAGTGGCTCCTTTTACTGCAGCCCTCTACACACTGCTGCTCCTCTCTCTGCATTCACTGAGCTTCATTTGTCAAGCATTTGACCAGTTCACAGCCTTACAGGTCTACAAAGAAAGAATAAAAAAATAAATTAGCTTTTTATATTTAGATTTGTTTCTTCTTCACATAAAGATGCTTCATTTGTGTTTTTAACAGAATATGTTACCTTTTACTGTCAGACACATGGTGCAACTCGGCAGACCTTATAAAGGTTTTAAAGGCCATAATCATGGTTAATAAATCATTTATTTAATAAGATGACCTTTTAATTGCCAGGCCAAACCTCCTCCAGAGAGAAATGAGCTTCACCTTTTCAGCTCTTTAATCCATCCTCAACCCGTGTGGCTGCTGACCTCCTGAAAAAGCATTTGGAAAAACGATCATTTCAGCAATCACTTATTTAAAAAAGTACAGATTTTATAGACTGCTGTAAAAAATATTTCTGAATGAGTTATCGACTGTTATAATGACTGATAATTTACTAACTGTTGTGGCTTGCTGATTCAAAAGTGAGAATACTTTGGGAGTTGCGTTTGTTCTTTGGGGCTGTAAAACAACAGATAACATGCAACTGTAACTGCAGACTTGATGGTTTATTCATGTTTTACTAAGTGCAATGTGGCTTTTTAGAAAGTTAGAGAATAATTCCCATTTATTAACAACTTTTAAGAGTCGACTGACCCACAAAGTCCCCATCAGTGGCTTAAAATTGCTCTATATAGCAGTATTGGCTCATTTATTAACCAAAAGTCATTTGTTTCAATGTATAGATATTTCCATCAGTTGCTTTTCCAAAATTCAATTCCATCATCCTGATGAAGGTCATGTAATGTGACGGAAAAGTTCCTGAATGGGCATCGAGGTAGGTTTGGCCTGTTAACAGTTTATAAGGGTGGTGGTAGGAAACAGGTGCTGTAACTAGTGTGCTACTGCTTGATCCCTTTCGTTTTTTTAAATAGTGATTACGTATTGTAAGAAAGGTAAGTGGGACTTGTTTAATGGGGACTTAAGAATTTAGATTGTTATAAGAAGTCTTCATGGAAACAAGGTGAAAATTGAAAACGTGTTTTGTTGGAGCCCTCAGTGACTGAATGGTTAGAGCACATTCCAAATGAGCAGTGTCCACAGTTTGACTTTGTCTTACATCCCCTTAGTTTGCTCCTTCACTATGGGCTGTCCAATAAAATGTGAATAAAAGAAAGTTTTCTACAAGAACTAGCCACTGACAGACAGTCGTGTACATCAATGAGACGCTTTTCCTTAACAAACTTGCAGGAGCTTCCCTGGATGACATGTAAGAAATCATAATCTCTGTCTTGACATACAAACATTAACAAATCAGATGGAGGAGAATGTCAAGACATGAAGGACGTTTCTTATGCCTGCACCATTCAGTCAAAGTGCGGTGTCCTGTTTTCTGTCTGAGTTTGATGTAAGGGTTTTAAATGACTGTCTAGACCTTCGATGTGCTCTTGTTTGATCATATTTGATCTCATTTTGAATTCCTTTTATATGTTTTATTCCTGTAGAAAGCTGTTTGCTCATCCTGTGCTGCATTACACTTATTACATTCCTCTGACGAAGCAAATGTCCCAAACTACTCAGTAAATAACTGTTGTCAAAGCTGTGTATTGTGATGTTGGCTTGTAACCAGGATGTGTGAGAAGTTTAGTGCTGAGGTGTCCTTAACCCCCATGCTGTCTCCATAGCGCCTTTCACTCCTTCTCTCCCCCAGTGTGTTGTCACAGCTCCATGGTCAATATTTGAGCTAATGGGCTGGGTTAAAGGCCGCACCTATTAACACTTCACATTCACCAGCTGCACTCAGCCCTGCCCTGATAACACGGATCTCATGTTGAGTCTTTCCACACACACTGCTGTTGGCCAGCCCACTCAAATAGGATGCAACTTCCTGGTTAGAAGTGAAGCACAGTGCAGCAGCTTGTGAACACCTCAGCTCACCTCAGATAAAGCTGAGAAATATTACCACGTGGTGTGTTGCGTTAACTAAATCAGCACTGTTAAGTTGTACAGTTTAATACTGTATCATATACTTTTCTGTCATTATGACAAAATGGCCATTGTTGAGATTCATATGGTAGGTTTGTTGACAGATAATTTTTTATTCTATGATCTATAAATTTAAAAATAAATATAAAAAAATTAATATTTTTATAAAATACCCTGAAGTCAAAATGTGAACATTTAACCATTTTATTTTCAGACTTTTTTAATTCCAGTGTGTCTGAACACTAGGACACCCTAGAGTATATTACAGCGTTTCAATGCCACGGCCACACAGTGATACATCAGGCTGCTGGAAGTCAGTAAGAGTCGTGGGTAAGTACAGAAGCTATATAATGTCATACTATGCCATAAAAACTAAAATGCATGAGAAGTGCAAGGAGAGAGGTGAGACGGCGGCTGGATGTGGCTGAGAGATGTGATTTATGAGCAGGTTACCACAGTTTATTCAGAGGGACACTTCTTCTCAAACATAAGCTCTGACCTGCTGGGAGTGTGCATCTCATGGGATCTAATAAAACTGATGAAAAAAGAAAAAAAAACAAAGTTTTCCCTCTTTCCCATCACAAATACTGTGTGTATGACGGATAAAACCCGTCACAGTAAAAAGTGGTAACAGGTGGTGCTGTAGCCCCCTTAGCGCCCCTACTTCCTGCATCAACAAATACATTCTCTGACCAAGATGAAGATAATATGAGGTCTGATTACTAGAAACTGGACTTTATCACCATTATCAAGCTCTACATCCTCACTGGCACGCAAACTTTATCCAAACCTAAAGGACACATCTTGGTCAGGCTCTGACAGTGTGGTATGTTCTTCAGCCACTAGGGGTCAGTGTTCTGAATTTGTTCTTTGAGCTCTTCTTTCAAAACAGACATGGCACAGTTTGACCACAAACGCCCATCAAATGTCAACGTCAGCTTAAGTTATAGTTCCTCAGTTATTTGAAAAGAATCTGAGGAAGTTTCATTAGAGCTCAGTTATTTTAATGCTGACGTTGGTCCTCTTCATATTTTAGTATTATTTAGTATTATAATGCAGACAGAGGGAGTGATTGGAGATACTTTAATGTACACGTCATGTCAGAGTTGTATTAAACCAGAATCTGTTCTTGTATGCAACCTTTTTATAATCATGTCATTTTTCTCACCAGTCAAATAACACACATTTATATTTAGACATTTATTTAATACACTGTGTACAAAAGAAGTCAACTGAAAATAAGACTGTATGAATGTGTACTCTGTATTCATACAAACATTTCATACTGACAAAAATCTGAACCCCTCTTAAAAAAGGGCCAATGTTCTCAAGATTGTATCAAAATTTAAAAAAATAAAGAAAAAAAGAGGGTGGAAGCAACAAAAAAAAACATTACATTCTAACAGTCCCACAAGAGACACAAAGGCCATTGTTTTCACAGAAAACACTTAATATAGCTGACCGACAGAGCAGTTCATCGACTCCTTAACACTGACAATAGAAACCCTTCCTGGATTCAACTGAGGAAAGAAGACACAGGCAGCAACTCTCAGACCAGGGAGCAGCTGCTCTAACAGGACCACAGCACACACTCTCGACTGTTGCGTACCACACACACACACGCGTCTGTGTGATGCAAAGTGAGAGCTGCTGAGCCCAGAGGGAACGCTTACATTTGACAGCACACTGCTGTAGCTTCCTCACAATCTCTTCACATTCAATACCAGCTGCTGAAGAAAAGAAAAAAGCAGGGCCTTCACTATCAGATCGGCAGAGTTCAGCTCAGAGTTCTTCTAAAGATTGGATACTATTTTTTTTCTGGCCCAATGTGAATAAATCATAGCAGTGGCTTCATTACGTTGGCCTTTATCTTTGCAAAGTGCTTCCTAAATGTCTGTCTCACATTTGAGAAAGGTCTAAGAGTATATCTGACTCTTCTGTACAAACCTGATGGATGAAGGTACAAAACTAAAGAAGCAAGATCACATGTAGGTACACGGTACAACAGCCTCAACAGGGAGGGGATTCAGTCGTGTGGGAAGTGGAGCAGGAGACTTCCATTTGGTCACCCACATTAATAGTGTAGAAAGTGACCGCAGATAGGCAGCTAGCTGCAGCAACTCAGACATAGTGGTCAGGTGTGGTGGCTTGTTTTGAGTCTCACTGTTAAAAATGATGACAATAAAAACACAGTCCTATCAGCAATCATCTCACTCTCTCTCTTCTCCGGTCCTCTCTCCAGTGAGACAGTGCTCACTGCTCCAGGCCAGTCACCTGCAAATGACTTGCCAGACACTTCAGAGTGCAGGACAGAACTTCCTACTCTTTCTATAATCGTGTCCTAACAAGTGGGCCTAAAACCCAGCAGTGGTTTCATCACGGTGGCCAGCGGTTCTCAGAGTTGTTCCCAGGTTGGCAGCAGTGTCACCTAGTGTCCATGCTGTGGGTGCTGGTTGTGTTGGTTGTTAGCGGGGTGGTTGGGGGGTAGTGGTGGTCCATTTACACCGGGGTGATAGAAAGCACAGTTGCTCTCGTACCTGCAGCTTCCCTTCATCATGAAGTGACGACACACAGGCCTCTTGGACATGTCTAACAGGAGGAGACACAACAGTTTGGTTACACTCACAACACACAAAGTGCTCTCACCTGTTCTGAGGACTCTGTACATGATCCCCTTTCATTTTCTGTCTGTCTTTATATTAAAGATAGATCTGTTTCTAAAGATCTGTCTAGTAAGTGCATCCTGACTTTAAACAACATTATGCTACATTTTTCATTTCACTCCTCACTTTTTGATGCTTAGATCTGAGTCAGTTATTTGGATTATAGGGTAAGCCTCACATGCCACATACCATTCATGTTGTTGTGTCCTCCTCTAGGCCCTCCTCGTCCTCTGCCCCTGAAACCTGGCTCTCCACCTCGGCCCCGGCCTCCTCGGTGGAAGTGACCCCCCCTGTGGGGCCCTCCTCTCATGGAGTCATCTCCCCAGTAGTTGCCATTGTCTCCCCTGCCCTGGCCCGGCGGGGGCCCCATCATCCGCGGGCCTCCGCCAGCATTGAAAGGTGGCCCATGGTTGTGTGGGGGTGGGGGGTGGTTGAAGCGAGGCCCTCCAGGTGGGTTGTTGGGCGGATAGCCACCGTTCATTGGCATCTGCATGTGCATGTTCATGTTGTTCATATTGTTCATGCCTGGACCGTGGCCCAGCAAACCCTGGTTGACTAGATGGAAAGAAAAAAAGCGTCAAATGATGATGAGAAGGATGAGAACAGGTGGACATCAAAGTGTGACAGCAGGGGGAGGGATCAGTAACAGAATAAGAAACTGAGTTTACCTGGTGGAGGTCCACCCTGGTTCTGCTGGTTCTGGGTCTGCTGCAGAGATCCCAGCAGCTGTTTAATCTTGTCTGAGAAGTCAGGCTGCTTGATCAGTTCTTCAGTAGACTGGTTACCAGATGCACCCTGATGACAAACAGCTGTTATTAGCTACATACTATGAACACAAACGTTTGACTTCCTATACTGCTGCACTGTTGTTGGTCGTTTCTTACCATGATAGATGAAAGCAGCTCCTGTACGTTGACAGTGGGGGCCACAGGGGTGTTGACCGTGTTTGTGGCTTGTGGGCTGTGGGAGCTGTTGCTCAGGTTGACCATGAGTTTGGCCAGCACGGGCGGAAGCTTGGAACTCTCATTCTGGGCCATTGCAGAGCCCTGTTGTGATGAGGTTTCCATGGGCTCAGCGTAGCCAACATCCATCATGGAGGAGTCCTGCAGGGGAGACTGACAGCTTAGCAAGCAAAGAATTACACAAAAATGTGGAGAGTGTGCTAAATAAGAGAAAAGGATAGAATGTGTGTGTTATTGGTGCACAAACCTCATCAAGGGGGATGAGACGTGGCGGCATGGGTTCATACGGCTCTGGGTCTGGTTCATGTGGGCTGTCAGGCACACTGGAGATAAATGGAAAATCATTAACTCACTCACGCAGTCCATCACGCTGACTTAGAATCAGAGAAAAAAATCCAGATTTCTTTTTAAAAACATCTTCATCTTCACAACAAACTACTATCAATACAGCGGTTTTGTCTAATGCCATACCTTTCTTTGCTGAGGAAGATCTCCTGCAGGATTCCCATCTCACGGTCCCTCTGGGTGAGTTTTTCTGTGCTGTTGGCCCCAGAAGTGACCAGGCTGCCAGCCAGCGTCAGGGGCCTGGGTGGTGTCCAGGGGACCCTCTCTTCCATGGTGTCATGGGAGAGCCGACGAGCCATCTCAAACGTCTGCCTGTCCATCATGAGCTCTCGTTTGGCAGCTTCACCAAAGTCCTTAATCTTGTTGACGTTGACTGTGAGTGTAATATTATCATTAATAATTCATGTTGGTTTCAAACAGTATTGTGACTATGATGACGCTTAGACAAGCTTATTCTAAGATGCCTTACCTCTCTCTGTCTCGTCAAGATCAAAATAGAAGTAGTGTTTGAGCTGCTCCTCCTCAGCCCAGTGAACTGTCTTCTTCTTCTTGCCCTTCTTGGTCAAGCTTTCCTCTTCACCACGTGGTTCTGCCAGAGCATTAGGCTTCTCACCTACAAGAAACAAAACACACAATGAAAAAGTTGTTGTCCAATGAAGCTACAAACTGGAATTATCCCCCACAGTTGTGTGCCTGTACCAGACTCATTTCATAAAATAAGAGGGTATGAATGCTGACATGTACAGAAACAGAGGCTGACACAGAGCTCTGTCACATGGTGCAACAAGAATCACAGAATAAAGATGTGGTGTTACACTGAAGTTAGACTAGATTAGACATTTGAGTGAAATTTTGTAATAAAGTATCATGGCCATATAACACTACAACAAACATTATGGTGTTTTGTGACCACCACTATGATGGACCACCCCACATCGTCAAAGATATGAAGGAAAGTCATTCAGTTGTTTTATCAACAGGTGAGTTTGTCAGGAACTTACTGTTGTCAGAGGCCTCGGGGTCCTCAGAAGGAACAGGGGTCCCAGGCTGCTCTGGCTCCTGGTTTTCATCAGCTGGAGTGGTGGAAGCAGCAGCTTCAGGAGATGATGGTTTAGCAGAAGACGAAGAATACGTAGAGGGTTTGGTGTCAAATGGACTTGCCTGGGAATAAAAAAAGGAATGAGTGTGTGGCACCTGGCTTAATACACAGGTTTGGGATTACATTATGACAGCTAAGATGAGGAGATGGACTGATGATACAGTTATATCCTCATTTAGGTGGAGCAGTTATTTTTGGAACATATTTGCAAAGCAAAGTCTTTTATGCAAACCAGAATCAATACACTCTGTTCTGGGAATCTGGAAAGTAATGAGTAAATAAATATCATGTATCTGAGTTTCATCCCTTTTTAGGGTTAACATGTATTGATCCTTTAGATTTATCCTTTTGGACTGACGGCAGCAATACTGTACACTGACCTTGTTAGATGTGGGGGACACAGCCTTAGCGTTAGTTGTTGTACTTGTGTTTGGTTTCTTCTTCTTGATCTTGATCCCGGGAACTGGGGCAGAGTTCAAAGCATCTAAGAACCCAGTGCACTCCATCGCTGCAGGGAGGACACAAGAGAGCAGTGAACACCACAGCTGCTGAATCACTATCATCTCTTTAAAATAGATTTAAAAGGTGATTCTACAAATGTTGAATGTATGTGTATTTAATCGTACGTTGTGCAGGAATGATCTTGACTTTGATCTCTTTGGCAGAGTTGGAGGGGGTATTTAGTGGTTTGTATTTTTTCTCCAGAGGTGGAGCATCTGATGGACCAGAACTGTTGAGAGAAAATGAAAAGTAATTGTGAATACAGTCATCTGCCACCTGGGGAGGAGTAATGAACACACAAGATGATGCCCTGCTTCTTTGCTAAAGATATGCCTCATTTCCACTGCAAGGTAAGGCTCAGCTCAACTGTACTTGTCTCACTTAGGGCAATTCTTTTATGTATTTCATATATTTTATTATTGTTTATTTATATTGTGGATTGTACCTGGGACTTTCCTTGGTATAACCTTGGTCAAGGTTTCAAGTAAATCATGTTGAAACACTGTTACATTAGTTCGTTGCTTTGTATTGTGTTAGAGTAGTTCCTTTCATGGAGTGTAGGGATGATGCTCAGCTAAGATTACATTCAGAGGATACTATTTGTCAGTGGAAATGAAAATGGGAAATGTATCATGTACCAAAAGCTAGCTAGGTCAATTAGAGCTGTGCCATTCAGTGAAATACTAGTGAATAACTGTGAGGTCACAGGCCTATGAGAAGGCACAATACCTTGGCCTCTTGAGGACAGGAGGCTTGATGTTGTACTTGTCACCCAGCTGTGGAGCAGTGGGTGTCTTCTTAGCAGGGGCTGGATTGGGAGTGTCCATTTCCAGTCCTACACAACATAAAACATGTTTGTTTTAAAGAGAACTTTTTAAAATCTAACATTCAGTGCAAACTACATCACTGTTCGATGGGTTAAGTTTACCTATTGAGCGAATCTTTGCATGGCTGGGTGCGTGAGCTTTAGGTTTCTCCTTCTTCTTCTCCTCATCTCCATTCTTCTCCTTCACATCTCGCACTGGAACCTTGCTCTCCTCTTTCTTCTTTTTCTTATCTAAAGGATGAATAAAGGGTGTGTTTTAAACTGTTACACAGAGGAGCCATTAGGAAACTGGGTGAGAGAAAAAAGTAAATGATGACTGCGTACCAGCAGGAGAGTTGCCACTGCTCGAGACACTTTGGGAGCGGATTGTAGCCATCCAACCATCTACGAGAACTGATGCCAACTTCCTCAGGTCTAAAACAAAAAAAATATTAGATTGGCACACGCTGATATGACCATGACAGAGCTCAGATTTCTGATGCACAAGTAAACTGACCTTCAGTCTCTGCACTCTTGCTCAGCTGCTTTACCAGCTTGGCTGTGTTGTTCTGGTAGAAAATAAAAGAAACAGCATTTGGTTACATGCTACATACTTGTGGAGTATATTTGAGGTGTCTAATGGATAAACTGAGGCAGTACCTGTTTGAGGTGGTCCACTTTGAGAGGCAGCTTCTGTAGTGTGAGCAGAATGAGCTGCAGCAGGGGGGAGTTGTTGGTAGTTTTGGAGTAGGTGAGCCAGGAGTTGAGCAGCCTGTAGCCACCAACTCTGATAAACCTGGATGAAAGAGGGAGCGGTTTATTTAAAATGAGGGAGGCATCCAATGAAGGACAAAAATGATCAATGATAGCATAGACATTAAAATTGAGTAATTTAGTTTATTAGAACTGCTTTTTTTAGCAGTTTTTCTTTTGGTTCTTTAAATATTGAGGTTGGTTCTATTCTCTACTTTCATAATTGTCAACAAATCCCACACGCAGAGTCAAACTAACATCTCTCAGTGACTCTCATGGATGAATCCACATTTGCTCTTGTGAGTATTTCTAGCAGCTGGAGTTCTCAACTTATAAAATTCATTTATGCACTTTAACTATTTACTCTTTACACTCAATTTAGGTTTCAACTTTACACTCATTCCTGTAGAATTACATACAAGAGCAGATTGTGTTTTTTTAAGAGCTGTTAGGACACAGTTCTTTCAAATGGACTGTTTTCACATTTTTACCACCCTTATGTTAATATCAATCAATTCAGACCAAGACAAAATTATAACTTACCTGTTAAGAACATCGTGGGATTTTGTCTGCAGCAGTATGTTCAGGTACATACATCTACTGACCATTTTGGTAGAAGCTTTCATCAGACTGCATGACAAAAAGTAAAGTGTTACAATACCTCCTGCTGTAAAAATCATCATGATATTGTTGAATTCAATGATGAATAGTCAAGAGTCATGTTTCATTTCAGTTCCTCACCTAAAGACCTTTGGGACTCCCTCCAAGCTGCGGAGCTCTCCATCCTTCCCCAGCAAAGCCTCCACACCTTTCAAAATCTCTCTGGGGTCCACTGGTCCCCCTGCCATGACTGAAACACACCATAATTAATTAATAGGACATTCGTGTTTTACATGTTGTGGTATTTACATACAATCTTTGGTCTGCTAAAATGGTGTTTATAGGACTATTTGCCTGCCAAATACAAACAGCAGCTCCACAGAACTCCACACGCCATCTTTAGAACAATCAGTTTCCTACCAGCAAAGTATCATCAAGACACAAAAGCCTGTTCACATGTATCAGGCCAACAAACAGCGATGTCACATTCACCTCACCACTTATCATCCAGATTCAACAACAACCCCAACTTGTTTGTATCAGGGACAATCCATCAACATCAAGGTCCAAAGAACTGACACACAACACACAGATCAGGAGATGAACAATATAGGCCAACAAACGAGGTCTTGTCAGACTGCCACTGAGGGTTTGAGCAGCAACATATTCAGAGCTGCCAAAGACCATTACTTAGAAACCAATATACACAGAGGCGCTCCAGAAGCAGAGCACTCATTTGAATATCAGGCTGTCTTCCAGCCGCACAGTTCTGTTGCCCAGCCAAACATCCACAGTGCACGATGGCTTCAGTGTGCTGCCTCATACTTTGAATGTTTGGAGTGGTTCATGAGGCCAACTTCACACCAGCTCAGCAGGGACAAAGGCAGGACGCTGTAACTTATTCCTCAGTTCCAAAATGTCTCCACTCTGGACTTTAACTTGCAGGACATGATATGCATTCTGACACAATGTTTGTTTTTGAGTGTGAGGCAACATTATTTATTCCAGTCTATGATTTAAGAGAGAAGGAAGCAGCATGGCAGAAGTGCATCTTTATAAATTAATGACAAATTGTTACTTAGTCTCTTCATAATTAACTTTAAAATAACTGTTTTGCTAACCAAACTTAATTAATTTTGTATTCAGTATCTGTCTGCTGTCTATGTTTACAAATGTTTCTATTATGCAGCAAACAGGTTGAAAGCTCAATATCTTGTTAGAACAAAATGTCAGAGAAATTTTTGCAAGAAATGTTACTGATAACGATTTATCAACTTTTTAATACACATATCTATCACAATAATTCACACATGTAAAAAAAGCAAGTCAAACAAGGGGAAATGAGACAAATACATCAACAGTGCCTTATAAAAATCTGTCTGCTTATCAATCTAGCATCTGATGAAAAGATTAATGTTACAAGTTTAGATTTTTACGTAACAATATATTAAAATGTGATTGAAAGCAAGGGTATGAAGTATGAAATGCTTAAAAACTGTAGCATTAGTTTGTTAAATAATCATCTGTGCCTTGTGGTTATCTGACTGAAAGTATCTGTTTAGGACAACAGAGGTGTTAATGATATCTCTGTATGCTGTTCCAGCCAGAGAGTACAAGTCAAGCCACTCACTGCCACCTACAGGTTAGTATCTGTTTACACACTAACACTACACTGTAATTGTTCAATGAGGAACACATGATGATATTCAAATGAATACAGTTGTTAATGAAACATTACATTAATTGGTCTGATCTGTCACACAGTAATTAACTGTAAAACAAAATCATGACTGAAAAGCAATGTGTGTTATCATGGGCATTATTTGAATAGGCCTACTTCTTATCTTTAAAAAAATGTCCAAAGACAGCCACTGCTATGTCAACTGGCTTTAATATATTTAGAAAACTAATTCTGGCATAAGGTCTTATATATAACCCCCAAATAGTTCTTTGTTTGGGTTGAGCATTGTCAACATGCACTTGTTTTCCATGTTTATGAATTTTATAATGAAACTGTTTACGTGCCAATTTCTCAATTTGTGTACAGAACCTGTAATTCTGGTGGAAATCGATTAATTGGAAATGTCATGATGTGAGGAATCAGTTAGGTCTTACCCGTGTTACTGTTGTAGTAGAAGTTTTATATAGTCTCAGACCTCCACAACACTGCAAATAACCCACTTCCTGTAAATGTCACAATTGTTACACATATACACAAAATCAGTGTTAACCATGGCCCTGGTTCAGTGGGGGAAAGAACATTTGTGCAGTCACACTGTGGTGTTATTATATACATCACTGGTACAATGTTGCTAAAAAAACTAAACAAAAACATCCTATGCATGTACTCAATAACCAAACCTAGAAAAAAAGGTATTGTTTACTATCATTTTCACATCGGCAGCGTAAAATCTGACTCGAGAATAAATATGGAAACTAGCCATATTGATCAAGGAGAAACAATGAATCAAATGACGCCCCCGGTTATATAAGGGCAGCTCACGCAGCCTATAAATGGCTAGCGCTTATCCAGACATCTGTCAGAGCCCAACAGGCCCGCTCCTGTGGCTACAACTGCTCGACAAGGGGGAGGGAGCAGGAGGACGACTGCTAATCAGAGCCCTCCCTCCGTTAACCACTTCGACGACGGCAAACCAATCCCTACACAGGCAACAATGGCTCTCACAGCAAAGAGCTGCTGCATGAGAAAACACGGCGATGTGCACCACACATGTAGCGGACAAAGACAGGGCGATGGACGGCAGTCTATTCTCCCGCATTCACTGTAGTAAAAAAAAAACAAACAAAACAAAACTCCAAAATGTCGCTCCGAGGAAGACACAGCTAGCCCCCGGAGCTGTCCGAGGACGACAAGCAAACCACAACCAATCCACCATATTTGTCAGTCCGACTGTTTGTGCTTCGAAAGATCACTTCGCTTGAGTCATCCTGCAATCTTTATCCACAGATTGCCGAGTACATGATGCGGGCTTTCGGGAAGTCCCTGTGCTATAATTATCGACATTTCAACACACACAGTACTTAATATCATGTCCACAATCCTCAAACTAACGCAATCTTTATGTGTAGATTGCGATGGGTGTTCGTTCCGTGGAGCAGCCCCTACAAAGCAGATCTGGCAGGCAAAAAGTCCGACTTCATGAGCTGGAATTTACTTTCTGTGCCTACGGCAATCTTTATGAATAGATTGCTTATGGTTATTTTACGAATTTACTAGTTATATTTAGTTTTATTGAACAATGCATCCATTCCGTCTCACACACGAAGAAACGGAGCCTTGTGCCTCCGTCCACTTTCCTGTGTGAGCTCATACTAGAAGATTGTCTATGTTCAAATTGTTTGCCAAGAACCAAGCTAATTCGCTACCGCTAGCTAAACTGTTATATACGACTTTTTCATTTGATTTATCTCGATTCAATTTAACGTCAAAATCAACTTACTACTGATATTATAGATCCTCGGCGTCTCGGGTATAATAGAGTGTGCTTTTCAGGCACTTATATCTCTTTTTTCATCAATTTTATATCGTCAACCCTCATGGTTTTAATATCAACTGAAATACTTCTTATGGGTGGGGCTGTGATAGCTAAAGGCTAGCCTTTCCTTCGGGAACAAACTGGAGGCAAAAATAGTAATCAAATGTCCATTACTTGAAGAAAAAAAATATGAATTTGAGTAGAGTTGTTCAAAGTCCTCGATGGTTCTGTCTTCGGCAAAGCAAATTCATACCTGTAAAACACACAGAAAATACACATTTAATTTCGAGTCTACTTTCATCGTCCTTCGCCTACATCATAGTCCTCTGTTGGTTTCTCGTTACATTCAGCAGGAATTTCGCATTCAAGACGGAAAATTGTTGAAAACAAGCTTTACTGTCTTTCTGACTTCACTTACCTCTGACCAAATCCAGGAATGAGCTCCAGAAGGAGGGACTTAGCTTTTATACTGCGTGACGATTTTTACGTCACAGCCAACGTATTTTCCCAGTTTCGACTGAAACAAAATGGAGGACAACCGACCTTCACCGCCCCTTGAAGGGCGTAATGGCGTAGCTCATATTTCAGAAACTGTTATTTTGATATACTCCCTCGATTCACCTTGAAAGTACTGTTTACGCACAACACTGGGTAGATATTAAAGAACACCAGGGGACTCTGTAATATTAGCTTGATTTGAGTGATAATTTCATGTAAAAATCTTGTTTATAAAAAATCTTCAAAATGGCGCCTGCTTTGTCTGTTAAGGCTGTAATAGTCACATGCACCAGTCAGACAGAACGCAGTGTTTAAAAAATCATTAACACCTAATTTACTAAAATAAAAACAACATAACATGAGTTTTAAACATTGTAGAGGCTTTATTATTAGTGTATTTTGATAGAACAAAACTATAATTTCACGTTTAGTATAACACCAGGATAACTCGATCTTTCACCTTTAACCTACAACCCCGCTATGTCAGAACAAAAATGGCCGCCTCCGTACCGAGCATTGGGAGCATTTTGTGCCGTCTGTCGCCTTCAATTTTACATCCATTACGACAATACAGGGTAATGCATGGGCTTTATTTCCGCTCGTCAGTGTGCGATTAGTTTATTTGTGCTCAGTTGGCAGGACAGTTTTTATATGTCGATGTCAGAATAGCCGGGTATTCCTGCGGTGCGACGCCCCTTACCACGCACAGCTAGTTAGCAAAGAGTAGCTATTATCATTAAAGCTTGATAACTTCATGTGTTTCGGTGTCCGAAAGTCAAGGCGCATTCAGACAGATTCATTGTAGAACAGGTACCAGAAGTCACGCAACACCAACATGGCGGCACTTGAAGCACACTCAGTAACAACAAGGGCTCCATGGTGGGGGTGTCTGTGATGCTGGGGTGATGACATTGAGCTGGTTTTCTTCTCCATTCAGTCTTGTCTGCAGAGGGTACCTGTGAGAACACGTCCCGGTCTTGCTCCATTCCTACCTCCAAGTCACTTTTTCTGCAAAACAGCAGCACTGCAGGCTGATAAGGCTGCTCAGGCTGTGGAGGACCTGTCCCGCTACAAGGACAGGCCCTGGGATTACCTGGAGAGTGAAGGTATGGACGGAAAAGTCACGTCATGTCTTTTGCTCTGATACTCGCTTTTACAGCCTCTTCTGTCCCCATGACAGAGTACATTGAGAGGTATGGGACCGATCCAGTGTGGGCAAGTTACAGGAGGAACCACAAAGGAGCCATCCCCCCACAGACGACACGCAAGACATGCATTGTAAAGTTTCTATTTGGATCCACGCTTAGTTCCCTGCATCACATCTGGCATTTAAAGTAACCTCAACAACAACTGTTTCTGTTCCTATAGAGAGGAGACAAGATATGTGGAAACCCCTGTCCCATCTGTCGGGATCCCAATGTCATTGTTCACCATCAGGTGGGTGAACATCTCAGTCCCTCTAACACACGTCACTGACTTAAAGTACTCTGTCGTGTTTCTTGATGTTTATGCCAATTCATCATAGGATCACCTCATTTAAAAATGCACTCAGTTCTGTATGCTGGTAATGAAAGGCTTCAACAATGCTTTTTAGGGGAAAAAAGAATCACAGAATAAAAGAGAATCTGAGACATAAAATAGTACAAAGGTGTGTTTACACATAAGTAAATAAATAAGGCCCCCAGGTTTGGATCCAATGGACTAAATTAGCTACCGTATTTTTCAGACTATAAGGCGCACTTAAAATCCTTAAATTTCCTCAAAATTCTACAGTGCGCCTTATGTATAACATCTGGTTGTGCTTACTGACCTCGAACAGATTTTATGTGGTACACGGCGCTCAAAAATCTGTCAAAATGTTTTAGTACGACTTTGGTAAGCTCCAAAGCTGCACTGTTTGATGGATTGTTGGAGCATTACAGCCACCGTAGTCAGGAGCCTTGCGGAGTGATACGTACTGTGTAATGCGCCTTATAGTCCGGTGAGCCTTATATATGAAAATCAAAAATAGACCATTCATTGACAGTGCACCTTATAATCCAGTGCACCCTATAGTGCGGAAAATACGGTAATTATATAATAAGTTAAAACCATCTCGCCCAGCACTGATGCAGCAGTAGAGACACAGAGTACTTTCATTTTTGATACTTCACCAAGTGCATTTAGTGTTTACTTGGCAGGACTTGCCATTTTTGCAGTGTTGTCTTGGTGCTTTTTTCTGAGTGTGTTCATCACTGTTCAGTAGTGTGCTCTATGGAGTTCCCTTTCAGAAGAGATCAGCATCAGTGTGATTTGTACAGAATAGGCAGAACTTGTTAAAGTGAAGCTAATGTAAATGCTATTAAAGGGTTCATAATACATTAAGATGACTATTATGGAAGAAATATTTGTGGCCAATAAAAATAGTGGTAGTTCACTAATTCACCAGCCTTTTCTCCTTGTGTAATACTTAGTATTATTATTAGCACAAGCACACAGTTTAACAGAGAAACTTGTTTAGTTTTATGTTACAACTGTATGCAGTTCAACTGACGGCCTCATTTCCTTTCAAACTGTTTGCTAACACAAATGTATCTTCTCTTTTAGAACGTGAAATTGTTGCAGCAGTTCATCAGTCCCCACACTGGAATGGTATACGATCCCACTCGAACTGGTAAGTCAACATGCCATCAAAGTGAACATGTATATTGATCCCCTTGATTACTGGCCGTTCATTTTCTGATGTCTCTGATATCTCCAGGCGTGTGCATGAAACAGCAGAAGAAGCTAAATGAGGCGATCAACACAGCACGTGATCATGGTATGTAACACATAACTTCATGCAGCGCCTTCAGTCTGTCATTTAAACGTCTATCTTTTGAATCCTGATCATTTAAGTTCAAGTTGCTTCAAATAAGAACTACAGGCATTATTACTAGTAGATGTGACTTGTGCCATCTGGTGGCTGCAGAAAATAGAAGCCAATGTGATTGTTTTAAAGCTATTTTTATATTGCATTGCGACTTTCAGTTTACTACATGTAAGAAAACTGAAATGGTATTCAGCTCTGAAATGTTAAGTATCCATGTCTCCAATTAGTTTACAACTATTTTGTGCAAAAATCAATAAAAAATTCTGCTACTGTGACACAGCCAAACAAATACTACTGCATACTGACTTTTAACAGTCTTTGCTTTTATACATTATGAACATCTAAATATATAAGCTGTTGCCTGTATTTTAAAACTAAATTGAGAGCAGCCAGGATGATCTTAGAACAGCATTAAAACCTGTATAAGAGCACCAACTCATCAGGACACCAGAGTACCAGACATCTGTTCTGAAGTTCTTGCAGGTGGTTAGCAGTTTTTTTCAGGCTTTCCATTCTGTTAAATGTATTAAACTACACATAAGAACTAACACCCTGTGTCCTCTTTCAGGCTTACTTCCCTTTGAGATTCCATATGTGGAATTTTCAGGAGAAGACTACTCTAATTCCCATGATGCAGTGGGGTCTACACTGCCTCCCCAGTCATTAACCTCTGGTGGAAACTGGTATAACTGGTATGGTGAAATAAAGCCCGATGAGAATGAAGTGGCAAAAATCAAGAAGACATACAAGGCTTACTTAAAATGATGGAGACTACAGATGTGACGCTGTTGATTTTACAAATACGAACATGTCTGTTGGACCTTGTGACTTTCCACCTTGTACATTTCCTACAGGAATGCAAATAAAAACTGCACAATTAAACACATGATGACAAGTGGATTTATTTTATGAATTATCTTTAGTAGATCTTGACCATGGGTCATTATTCAAGGAATTTAATCTCTGTATTTGTACAAATTAATAGGATGAACACTCCAGTATCTATCAAACTCCATTCCTTTAAAAGATGTTACCGTCCAGGAGAAAGGGAATAGATACCCAACAAATCCACTGTTTTTATAATCAGTGTTTGAGGCATGTTGACCGGCCCAGGTGGAGTGTAGGTAACGTTTGATGTGGGGGACACATCATGTCCTGACATGTCCTGACAGCCTGTTTGATCATGGGTTGACTTTGTTGACCATGGTCTCTCCCAGGGCCTCCAGCACCTCCCGCTTGTAATCGTCAAAGTCTCCATCGATCTGGTTGATCGTAAAGTCCTCCACCACCCACAGCTGGCACTGAGTCTCTGTGATGAGCCGGGCGTCGTGACTCACAATGATCACAGCTGGACATGAAGGGAAACTGTTAGTACTCTAATAAATACAGAGCTTGTTTGTAATCCTCAATGGAACGGCATAAAAACATGGCCAACTGTTTTGACTTCCTCTTATAAAGTTATGACTTTGTACCATCAGTCACTCAGTAGTTTCACTTTGTATTGTATCTTTTTCTTACTTATTGGAAATGACTTCAATGGGATGTAAGTTGATTAGTGCCAATAAATATCGAGGGAGAAATTTCACAGTCTTCATTGCATAGTCTGTCCAGCAGGGAGCACTGATAGGCTAATTTGTACATTTTTAATGTTGGTCATAATTCTTCAACCACCAAATGTAAGAGATCCTAGTCAAAAATCTTAAAGTAAAACAATATTTAAGAATATAGTGTTATCAGGCTCATATCAATGGCCTGTCATGTGTCAGTTGGGCTCTGATTTCAAGTGGTTATAATTGATCCACATATTTAACATTACACACCTGTAACGCCATCAACCTCACAATGAATAGTTCTTATAAAAGAACTAAAGAACTACTAAGGTTACGAGTTTAATGTAGCCTGGAGCCTTTAGCCTGAAGCAGAGGTAAGGAGGGGGATGCAGAGGTTCTTTTCAAATCTACATCCACACATTGTTCATTCACTTGAACACATTAATCAGACTCCACAGAGGTCCTTCTAGGAACACTAAAAGCTTTTTACAACTTTGTCCTCCTGCAGTTGTATTTCCAACACCCAGTCACTGGAGTTCCCTTTGAAGGTCGTGTGCTGCTGTGGTCCTGGTTGGTGGTTGGAGTACTTTTTTGCTACACACTGATTTGTCCTCCAAACCAATCATTAATACAAAGGCATTTATAATTCATTAGGGACATTACATTGCTGTTCAACAGTCAATCATTTATTAGTTACTTGCTGTATAACAGTTAAGTTTGAAACTAAGTGAATGGTCTTTACATAAAGCTTATTTGTTTTAACTTTCACAGCTTTTAAATGAAAACATTGAGTCAGTGTTACTGAGGTTACACTGGCCCTTTTTCTTTTTCTTTGAAGAGTCTCCTACTTTCCCGTTTTAATTCATTCCATTCAAATATGACTCACATGTAGGTCAAACTTCAAAGAAACATTACAGTATGCTCTGTGCACGATTTGCAGCCCCGAGATAAAAAAGTTCCAAAGTACTGGTATGATTTGATTTTTAGCTTACATAGTCAATTCCCTGCTGGTAGACAACAGAAAATGCACACTGAATTCTTACTGAAAGTCCTCCTTACCTCCTTTGTACTCGTTGATGGCCTCTGATAGAGCATCAATTGACTCAATGTCCAAATTGTTGGTGGGTTCGTCCTTTGAGAAATCAAAATTTTGAATATAATTAGTAAGAATTCATTGAGGCAGCACATCAGCAGCACTGATGAGACACAGTGGCCCTTACCAAGATCAGTACATCAGGCTGACGACAGGCCAGCTCAGCAAACACTACTCTGGCCTTCTGACCGCCTGTGAGACAGAGAAAAATGTTTAAAATGTCTCCCTCATGAAAGTTGACAATAAATGTCTGTGAGGATAGTTGGCAATAAATCTACGAGGATACCAGAAAGTTTGGAGATCTGAATGGTGTGAGCATGGCTCTCTAGACCAAAACGTCCCAGGCACTTCCTGCCGTCCTGGTAGGGAAGGTTGAAGTTCCTCATCAAGTACTCTGTGGCGGTCTCCTCCATGTTCAACTGATCAGCGTACTGCTGGTTGAAGAAGCCCACTTTCTGTAGGCAGAAACAACAAAGATCACCTTTTACATATAAACTGACCAATACTCTGGAGTCACAAAAAATGAGTCAGTTGAGGCAAATATCAGCCATTGTACTTCAACAGAGAGGTTAAAACTGTGAATGTGCATCATCCATGTGACTGAGGACATTCAGTAAACCAATTATCAATCCCATTTTTTATCCATTATATGGACAAATAATGTTCTGTTGTTTTGCTATATTACACAGGTTGATTCAGACAACATATACATAAAGACATTACAGGTAGAAGGAGACAGACAGTAGCTGGAATAAAACAGCTAGTCATACATTAGCTGTGCAGTTAAGCTTAATTTGACTTGACTTTGTGAAAAAGTCCAATATTTCACAAATGTAAATGGCTTCAATTGTATAGATATATAAATATAAAATATGTACATATGCATACAATAATATGTCTTTCATGAAAACTGCTTTTATGTGATACGTGCATCCTGTGCCTGGCAGGCCTAAGGACTCCTTTTTAATAGCTGCAGCCATTATTCACCATCAACTCGGGTCATGTTAAGCCACGTTGACACATTAAAATGATTTAACACCAATTCTGCAACAGTAAATATTTTATATGCTGATCAGATCAAGACGTTGTCACTGCAGACCAAAGGTCCAGAGGCTCGAGGGCCAGAGCAGAGTGACAGTGTGGGGTTAACAACATGTGTTTGTAGAGTCACAAAACAAGAAGTTACTCACCAAGCGATGATTCTTCCTCATCTCACCTTTTGTCTAAAAAAGAAACATCCAGTTAACTCAATCGAACATACATTTTAATAAAACTGGGATTGTGAATCAGCACTTACAGGGTTTAGTTTCCCAGTGAGCAGCAGCAGCAGGGTACTCTTCCCAACACCGTTTGGTCCAACTATACAAACTAGGGGAAAGAGGAACATAAGTAGTGCCCAAATAGAAATAAAGTGTGGTGCAGTTATCAGTGAAATGCAGCACAACGTCAGCAGCAGACAGAACAAAGATAATGGAAGAAGTTTGGAAAATGCAGCTGTTATTTTTTAAACATTAACAATACAGTGACCCGACGGACCTCTATGTTCTATGTTGAGCTCTGTTTAGGTTGCAGAGTAAGAAGTTGAATAAAGGTATTCTGGTGTCGGCCCTGTTTTGCCCCCTGGTGGATATTCTTTCAACCGCCCACCAACCCATTAAGGACATAAACAAATATGTAAAACAGGGCACACGTGTCGCAGGTGTTGATCACGTTTGTGAACGGTCGATGTTCCTCTTTGAGTATAAGCAGCACACTTACTCCTGGAGTCCATGTCAATCCCAAAGTCCACATTTTTGAAGAGAGGCTTGTGACTCTCAAAGCCGAAGTCAACACCTGTTGGGGGAGAAACCACTGAGTCAGAATGACGAGCACCTTCTAAGCAGGTTTTCATGTCTAAGCGTTTTCTGCAACTAGTGTTATGCAAGTACACTCTGACAATATGACATCATTACACACGGTACAGTGACTCTGACAGTGACATTGTTTGGTCTATAGTACATAAGAAAACAGTGAAAACTGCCCAGTCAGACAATACAATAATTTCACTGAATGCCTTTGGTTTGTATAACCAATACTCCAATCCACAGAATTTGTTATTTAATATAATCCGAGACCAAGAAAAGTGTATGGCCAGGTGTTATTCTGACATCTGTTTGATTGATAGACCATGACCACGTTTCATATCTGGGCCTCAGCTGTACTGCTGAGGCACGTTTGCTTTTCTGTACAAATGTAAAAATAAAGAAAACTGATTGCTTGAAGAACACTGAGCTGCTACTTACTGTGTAGTCCCAGTATGGGTGGTGACAGAGGAGGTGGGTTGGGGAAGGTGAATTTGACAGTGTACTCTTTGGGCCTCTTGAGCAGCTCTGTGGCGTCCTGGCTCTCCTCCTCCTGAGCTCCCTTCTTCTTGCCTTTTTGCTGCTTTCTGGTCAGGGCGTCCTTAGTTTGCTTCTCCTGAGAGGAAACATTTCATCAAAAAAACTGCTGTTAGCTGCAACATCGACATGAGGGAATGGCAACGTGTGGCACACAACCATAGCTAAGCTTGAGCCCCGGGTTTTATGTTGTACATTTGCTAAAGGCATCAAGACTTTATAGGCACATTTCTACATCAACTACAAGATTCTACCTAACTGAAGCAGCACAGTTTGGCAGAACTTGTTGCTTCATGCTGCTGTGTTTTGATTTTTTTCTTTGATTAATCTCAGTCATTTTGTCAGATCTGTCTTGTGCATTTCATTCACTGGTCAAGATGATTTATAAAGCTGGACCGCAGGGGGAAAGCCATACTTACAGCCTGTTTGGTGGACTTGCCACCAGCCTTCAGTTCTTTGAGTTTCTTCTCCTGTTTGTCATACTGTTTCTGCAATTCTTTCTGCTTCTGCACATACATCTTCTTGAAAGTCACTTAAAGGAAAAGCACAAAAAAGCACAATGCAATCAGCAGATTTTCACTGTTTTCTGTCTAACACTGCCAATCCCATTCTGCTAGTTTTCCACAAAATTGATCAAAAGCTTATTCCATTTCAACTGTGGGAGAGCTACAAAAACACAGTAAAACTGCTATTGCGATTTTGCTACTTGTTTAAAAAAATGATTAAGAGTCATCTTAAGCCAGGTACATATCCCCAGTCTTCAAAGATACTTACAGTAGTTTCCTCTGTAATAGTAGAGTTTCTGGTTGTCTAAGTGAATAATATCTGTACAGACATCATCAAGGAAACTCTGGTCGTGTGAAACTATGAGAAGGGTCTTTTTCCAGCCTTGAAGGTAGCTGTGGAGGAAAGGAGAAGAGACAAATATCTCTAAAAAAGACACTTGCTGTAAATAGTTACCCTATTAACACAGCCATATGACAGCTTTCTGCAGAGAGACTTTGCCATTCATAGATCTTTGTTACTGGAGAGCCAACAAATGTAAAGTTAAGTGTCTCTTGTTATTTGACCTGACGGTGGTGCTACAGGGCCTGTCTGATGTACAACTCAGTGTCCACTGGAAACACAATTTGATCTTCAGCAACTACATTCTAATAAAAGTGTTGTGCTGACATGTTTAAATGTTTTATCATAAATAATTAATAATATTACTTAAACACATTTAGACAGACAAACAGACATTAAGTGCACATCATCATCTGTGCACCAACTCAATCCAAGCAGCGTGCTTCATTCTCCTGTAAGCCATCTGTCATCTAAAGACTCACTGAATCATCAGCTGGCTAAAATAATACTCTGTTGCATTCTTAATCCCATGAAAAACATCCACTATTAAAAACGGAGTGATATGAGATGGGGAAATACAAATGAAAAAGCTGCTTTGTACTTGTTGAGCCAGATGACAGCATTAAGATCCAGGTGGTTAGTGGGTTCATCCAGCATCAGCAGGGTGGGCTCCATGAACAGAGCTCTGTGGGTACAGGAGGGAGGAGTCAGTGCAAAAGAACTTTATGTTGGACCGCTTCCACCTATGGAGCTGGTAATGGTGTACCTGGCAAGGGAGACTCTCATTCTCCACCCTCCAGAGAACCTCTTGGTGGGTCTGTTCTGCATCTCAGGAGTAAATGACAAACCAGCCAGGATCCTTCTGGCCTTGGCCTCAGCTGCTGCAGCTCCTATTGCCCTCAGCTCTTCATAGACCTGTTGAGGAGCAGAAGCACCAAAAAGGTCAAGAGCCAGAGCAGTCAGATGATCAACCAGGTTGACAACAGATTATCCAGACTATCTAAATCTGTTTTTGAAGGTCAAACTGAGGGTGAATGCACCTGAAAGGTCTTGTATAATCCCTTGTTGAAAAACTGCACAATCACAAGCGCTAGTACAGTGAGGGAGAACCAGTGTCTGTCTATAAAGTGTGATGGATGTTCACAGCAAACAGTCTGCATGATATTTTTTTGTCCACGTGGGGTTAAGCTGGGAACAAGCCGACACAACACTGACATCACCTTGTCAAAGTGATGCGACTCACAGTTAGCTGTTTACACACCCAACAGAACCACATGAGCGTTCATTTGAAGGGTGTGTGTCCACCTGATGAATATCAGGTGGACACACACCTCTGTAATGCACCTCTGTTAGCACAGGTTCAGTGTCTGCTGACTCCTCAGGGAAATTTCTGCCTCTTAAGTTACTGTCTAACTTTTCTTTAACCCCATGGTACTGGGATGCAAAAGTAAGCACAAACGCAGTAGTGCTGTTTGACTTGGTGGTACACATACCTTATCCAGCCGCTCAGCCACGCTGTCCTCTCCCTTCTCCAGACGAGCCTGGAGCTGTTTCTCCTCCTCCAGAAGCTTCAGGCGGCGAGTGTCTGCTTTCAGCACAGCCTGCACTGCTGGAGTGTCGTCAGCTACCACCTCTGACAGCAACACAAACACACGACAGAGCCAGTGAGCGCCGACAGCGTGGACAGAGACGGGGAGTCAAACAGCACATTCTGACAGCTCTCTCACCCTGTTCACACAGCAGCACGTCAATGTTGGGGGGAATACTCAGAGCTCTGTTAGCTATGTGTTTCAGTAAAGTGGTCTTCCCTTTTCTGAAACAGACAAAGGTGAGAGAAAGCACAGTCAGTTATTATCAATTACATTACTGGTACTGGTCATATCACAGGGAAACCTGCAGAGGGTTAGTCATATTTTAGTAAAGGTTCTTGAGAGGGCAAGAGGAAGGGAAGTTTCCCTGAAACAGTCATTCATTTCACACCATTTATGTTAAAAAAACACATTTTGGCCGAGATCCGTTCTTTTTATCTGTAAAATATCAACATCGGCCTAAATGATCATTCAGAATGTGTCATCACAAGAAGATCACAACAAACTGATACCAACATATTATATAATGCTGCATGAAAATGGGAAATAATCATCTTGATAGCATAGATGTAAAGTATTCAAGCTGCCTGGTTACATTTGAATAGACTGACCCAACCCAATCCTTTCTTTGAACTCTTTAGTCTGCTCCTGCACAGCAGCTGGGCTCACCTCTGTGAGCGCTCTGCAGTACATGCCAGTGAACATACGGGTGTCTGAATGTGAAAAATGACCCAGGTGCCCTGACGAGGGACTAGCAGAGATGGTAGTGATAAACCGTATGATGCTGAATCAAAGAGTCCTGCATATTCAACACCTAATTATCTAAACAATGTTGTAAAAGATCGTAGATGTCTCGTTTACCCATTTGGTCCAACCAAACCATATCTTCTTCCTGCCACAATCAGAAGGTCAGCGTTGACAAAAAGCTCCTTGCCGTGAGCAGATATGCTGAACCTCTCCAGCTGAAGAACACAGAACACATCTTCACTTACAGAGAGTACATGCAACAATTTCCAAACTGCTTTTCTCATCTTTAAAAGCATTTTGAGCATGAGACACTTTTCAGTGGAACAGAATTTCAGACTCTGGCAGTTAAAGCACATTTTAAGGCCTAGATTGAGAAGATGTAGTGAGTATGTTACCTTGATATCAGAGGCGTTCTCCAGCATGGCCTGTCTGGAGGACATCTCAGCCTGGGAAATGGAGAAATCTCCCTCCAAGGCATTCTGAGCACGGACGCTGGCCACCTGACGCTCGTACTCCATCTGGAATGATTCACACCAACAGACAGAGAAATGACCCACGGACACAACACAAATGACCTTCATCACATCAGCACGACTATTAGATACAGCAAAGCTCCTCCATATCTACAGAGGACATTATTACAGATCTGTTTATGAGGCTGCAACTCGCTATAACTTTAATTACAGATGAATCTGCTGAGTATCGTTCTGATTATGATGAACGATTAATGATCAATCATCTAGTTTATCTATATCATTAGTCAATTAGTTGCAGATTTTCTGTGAATTGACTAATCAATTCATTGTTTCAGATTATCTTCAAACATGTCCAAATAAACATGGAAGTCACCATATTACACCGACTGTGTGAACAGTGACACTGTCACACTTCAATTAGGTTATCGATCATTCAGGTTCAGATTATCTTCTAATCTGCAGAACATCAGAGCCTGTTTTCAGAGAGACTGAGAAAAAATGTAGGTGTATATGATTTACACAGCAAACGCAGCTATTACCAGTTTCTTTTTCTTCTTCTTCTCCTTTTTGCTAAGGTTTGCAAATGGATCCTCTTCTTGCTGCTTGGCCTGTTCTGCAATGACGTCCTCAGCACTCTGATGGGAACAGAGACAAAGTGAACACACTCATCCACAGCAGAGAAGGAGAGACAGCTTTGTGGAGGGAAAGCATACCATCATCATGTCCCCGTTGTCACTGTCCTCCTCCTCTTCCTCCTCACTGTGTGGTCGCTCAGCAGGTTTTCCTTTCTACATGGAGTCAAGATCAAATCACGTTAACCTGGAAGATGCTGACGATGAGATTAAAATGAAAAGAACAAACCAACATCTGAGCTTATTACTTGCCTTGGGTTGCTCTTTCTTCCCCTTCTTTGGCTTCTTGTCCTCATCATATTCTGGTGACTAAAAAAAAAAAAAAAAAAAAAAAAGTCTTTGAAAAAAAAAAAAAAATCTATCCCTTCATGGAATTCCAGTTATAAACTCAGACATCACAAATGCATGACATTACAACAGCATCAAGATCAACATGTTTATTGTGCACAAGAAATTAAAATGAGGTTGGTAAAATGACTAAGCTTTCCAGAAAAATGTGTGTGAATGAAATGAAATGAATGAAAACACTGAAACCTGGTCTCTTAATTATCAAGAGTCTCAGAATCCCTCCAGTGACAACAGAGATATTTAAAAAGTTTCCTACACTGACTTTAGCATGGAGAAGTCTGGCTCTTAGAGGAGACTGGGATGAGATCTATTTCTGTGTAGGTTTTATGTATATGGGCAAATCAGTGAGGCGGAAATTCAAACCTGTGATGCAAAATTAACTACACATGTGCATAATATGGACTGTTAAGTAAACATTAGCTATTCAACAGCTTACATTAAACCGAAATGTAATTGTTGGTAATAAAACTGCTGGTGATTTTATTCAGCTGCATTAAAACGTTTACCCAGTATCATTTTACAGTGCCTTCCTATAAATCTTTGATATACTGCACAATGACATACAGGCAGCCACCTTTCAGCAACACCCAGCAGACTACAATATCAATACAGCTCTCAAATATTTAATGCAGATCAATGGCTGCCAAAAAGTCTAAATAATAAGTGTTTCCCAAACATCTTTGAACACAAAACAAAAAAGTAACTAAGACTATGCTGGAATCTAGCATATCGCTTGACCGTGTGTGATCAATGTGCAGAGGAACTGGGTTTAGCTAAATATCATGCTTCATTTCTACAGTGTCTGCTTACTTAACTCACATATTTATAAAGTTCTACATGTTCAAAAGAACTCACCTTGGGCTTGGGTTCCACTTTCTTGGTCTTCTTTGCAGTTTTCTCTTCACTAATATCCTCCTCTGCTTCATCCTCCTCATCAGATGCTGCCTGGTCATTTAAAACACACACATCACTCTGAGAAAAGGTTGCTGCTTCTGTGCAGTGATTCGAGAGTCATTCAGTCACAGAAAGTCCTGTGAACTTTCTCTGCCATGATGTTCCAGAGTCATATTTAGTCCATGGATTGATGAGTGGATGGTAAAGAGTTAAAATGCAAGAAACAGATTTGGACATTAACATTAGAGATGTCTTTAGCACCCACCTTCACCTTCTTAGGCTTAGATTTATCTTTTTTCTTGCCCATCTCAACCTCCTGTATCGAAAACATACAGACACGTACAGATATACAAACGTTTGAGAAAATGTTGCAGAGAAGTTTGTGTCAAAGAAAACACATTAATGATGCTTCATCAGCAACATCAGGCACCACTCTTGTTCCTGTAAGTCACAAACCACACATGGCACATTCACTGATGGTGGAAGAACAGTTCACATGTTTAACTTACCACCTGTTTCCATTACTCCTTTTAGCATACACCAAAAAAAAGAGTCGGGCCTGAGCAGCTCATTTAACGTCAAATCAATATTTAAAAATGTACAAAACATGCACATTTCAAATAGGCTTGACACCATACACTACCCTAAAGACACCACATTTAGCTGGGCAGTCTTCTTTTTTTTAAAGGCTGCTGAACACAAAAATATGGTTTATAATAATTCAGTGTCACATTTCTACACATTCTTTCACCAGATTTTTTTACACATTTTTTCTCAAGTCACTCTGGAAATAAAGCCAGTGACCGCTCTCGTACAATTGCGACACTCTGTATTCTCACTATGAATCCTCGCCATGATGCAGGCCAACTTCACCAGAACAAAACTTCAATAATTCATTTCATTACTTCAAAAAGCATCATGGTCTATCAATAAAAACACAAAACAAACATTCCATAAATTATAGTAATTAGCAAAGTTTACCCATTTCTGCGTCCTCAGCCTACTCACACAATGTTTCATTTACTGCTGCTAACGTTGCAGATTGATTCCTGAGCATTAACTGAATGATTAATTGTCCCATGCATCTTTTGTTTTTCATATCCTCTATTAACACCACTAAATTTAACAGCTTGTTCGCTGTTCACTTCCTGCAGCTGTACCTCCATTAAAACTACTCAGGTTTTCTCATCTTTGGACTGCAGTTCTCCAACATCTTTAGATTTAATTAGAGCATTCTTGATTTTTCTTTTCAGTCTGTGTGTGCAACTTTTCTATGCACAGCTCCGCAGTTTCATGCCAAGACTCCAGCTTTTCATGCGAGCAGGTGAAATGAGTGAACATCACACACTGGTTCTACATTTGCTCTGAGGCAGTTTTATGCCATGTGAAATACCACACTGTACCTTTTTTGCTGGTTTATCTTCTTCATCCAGATCAGCGTCCTCATCTTCATCACTCTGGCTTTGGCTGAGAGCAGCAAAGATGTTTCCACCCTGAAAGATACCAGAGAAGCTTTATACTGTTACACTTTTACACTTTTCCATCGCCCAAACCTTTTCAGCGATGTTGAAGAATTGTTGAATACGGTCACTTCGTTTTCTAATTAGATCATCGGCATAAAAATGCTTCGATGGAAACAGAGCTCTGTAGTTTTGGAACAAGGTGGAATAGATCTATGAGCAGCTGAGCCAGTTAAACAACAGTCAGCATGGCATAAAGTCAACAGAAAAACTAAAATATGTATTAAAATGATTTTTCTAAATAGAGTTTCGTGGCTGTGACAGCCTAAATGAGGCTTAGTTTGGAGGAGACCCAAGACAAACCTTATTTTTCTTTCCTTTGCTGAGGACGACGACTGTGGAAAGTAAAGAAAAGTACAATGAATGATCAAATGTCAAATGTGAGAATTTTTTCATTGTGAGGACCAGTCTTGAACATCAGACCTGGCTCATCTTCCTCATCACTGGCTTGCACTGAGAGGTTTTTCAGCTTCGCCATGACATCTTCATCATCATCCTCATCTGCATCTCCTCCTTTTCCTTTCCGCCGGTCTTTCTTCTTTTTCTAAAAAGATCATTCAAAACTGAAATGTCACAGTTGAATGACTCCTGAGCCTTAAGGCTGAGCAGAAAGCCTTATTAAATCTGATGTTGACATTGCTTATGTGAAATTCACCAAAAAAAAAAAGGCCCAGAAGACGGACAAATAAAAATATAATGCCTCTGGGATTACTGTGGCACTAAAAGTTTAGTGAATGACTTAATGAAGCAGAAACACTGATGTTCATAACAGCACTGACGAAGAAACTGTATTTAATAGGGACTGGTCACATCTGCTCGATAGGATCAGCATTTGTACCAATACTGTAGTAATGAATGAAGTGATGCATCTATAGAAAATATCCTATAAAAATAATATTCGATTACAACTTTAGATATTTATGACAATGTACATATTACATATATTCACATATGTTTATGTTTATAGCTGGGAGTCATCAATCTTCATTTCAATATGTGAAAACAAAATGACAAATAAAGATTCTTGATTAAAATGTTTGTCTGGATAGAAATTGGATTTATACAAAAAAAAGTTTCAGTCTCAGAGTGTTTATTATTAAATAATAATTAAATTAACATTCAAATAAATAAATTGTACAAAAATACATATGCAAAATACAGAAATGAAAAATCAATCAAATGAAAATTCATTTTGCTTTATAACACTTGTACTTCTCCTTAATCTGTGTACAACTGTTTTGCTAATCTGGGAGTCAGAACTCAATGGCGTACGGACGAAACACCAAACGTGTGTGCGCACAAATATATTGTGGTTTATAAAACTGTGTGCACGCACGTCCTACACCGGTTTGTTTGTTTTTTATTAATCACAAAGTATGCATAGAACCTTCTTTTGTGCGTACACAACGTTTATAAATCAGGGCCCAGATCAGCGTGAACACCAATGCTTTGGGCCAGCCAGGAACACCTCTACGCAAAGTGGCAAAAAATGACAAAGAAAAGCGCCAGCACAATCACATGAACAATGAATCAGTGTCCTCTTGTCGATAAAAGACCTGCTATCAAAGAGATAAATACCTGTTTCACTTGTGTCTCTTTCACAGCCACCTCATCCACCTTTTCAGGTTTGCTTTCTGTGGTGAGTTCCTCAAAGAACTAGAGAAAATTATATACACAACAAAACCAAGAAAAATAAACCTACTGAAATCAAACATCAGCTGTGAATCATTTCAATACAAACAAAATGTGTCCTAAGTACTCACACTCTTTTTCCCCTTTTTATCTTTACTCTTCTTTTTCACTGTTTTTTCTGTTGAAAGAAAGAGAATCAGTGATCTGGGAAAGTAACACGCACAGCACAAACATCATTAGAACACTAACTGTCTTGTCACATTTGTGATCCAGCACACTGTTCTTTAAATGGCAGAAATGTCAAAAATAATGTAATTATTAGGTTAACTGCTGACTTTCAGGGCACTGACATCAATAAAAGGTCACTCATTCTTTTGAATTATCTCAGATAGATTGTCATAATTAATCATAGTCATGGTTAAAGGTCCTCTAAGTAACTTTTGGACCACAAGACTACCCTGCACGTTGGAAACTGGTACCAAGGAGTCCTAACCAAGCGTTATCTGTGATGAACTGGGAATGTCATGTTGGAGTCCTTTTACATAAAATCAGTCTCCAGGTTGTTACAATTTGGAATTTGGAGCACCTTTAAAGCACTTCATGGTTCAGCTGCTATGACCCCTCAGCTCTGGGTGTCCCTGTCTGAAGATTTGTGACAGGATGCTGTGAGACCTGCAGCCCCGGGGGACCAGAGAGCTGCCTCAATCATGAGGGTGCTGGTGGAGGGTGCTGGTGGAGCCACATGTTATCAGCACCCCTCCCCTTTGGCCTTCATGTGTCACCCATGTGTGGAAAGAGCGAGCACTTCTACATTGTTCACCCTGAGAGTCAGCACTTCTGACCTCATCCTCACTCTTTCATTACTTCTACACTTTATATATCTAAAACAGTCCAACACGGTGATGGAGGAACCTGTGACGTGATGGCTGGACTGATGAATGTACGTCACATTATTTCACTTGCCCCCTCTCACATTGCATCACTCTGACAGGAGCGTCATGGCCACCTGAACTGTTCTCTGTTAGACATGACAACATTATACACATTTAAACCGGCTCACCACTGTAATATTTCACTTGGTCTATCACCTCAAATGGCTTATAAACTTATATTTGCTGATGCTAGCTGAGCCCGGAGTGTCGCATTGTTGACCAAAGGTTAGCTTATTTTCTACACATCGTCCATCACAGCCTTTGTTCTGATTCACACAGACACCAGCAACCGTGGGTTCACCTCTTCCTAATACTTTAACTTAGTTATTAAAGCGTTTGAGGCCCTGTCTATAGTATATTAGCAAGTTACCTCGGTTGTAAAAGTTACGTTTTTTTCTGAAATGAATGTCTTCAGCTGTATAGGCTTTTATCCGATTTGATCACAAGATGCCAACATTGAAGAACAACGTAGAAGCCGCTAATCTACAGACATACACTGCTGCCTATAAGCAGTTTAGAGAGAAAATGACAGATCTTCAATGGAGTTTGGCGCCGATAAACATTAGCAACACGACTAGCCTCTAAATCTGAACGTAACCTCACCAGCTGCCGGAGCGACTTCATCGTCCACCCACTCTGCTTCTTCTTTCACTTTCTTAGGCATGTTGTTCCTCTGACTGTGACTTAATGAAATGAACGTAGAGAAACTAAATTCTTTTCGTATCTAGTGAGTGTTACCAGCCACACACATTTCACGCGGCCCACCGACGTGATGATGCACATGCCGGGTCACCAGTAAGTTTCATTCTTCTTCTTTTGGGTTTTACCGGCAGCCGCCATCCTGAGTGTCGCATTACTGCCATCTTCTGGAGTGAGTAACTCCTACAGCGTCAGTCCTGGTCCTGTCAGAGAGATGACCAAACATTTCCTGCCTTGTTCACTTCCACCATACTCCACTATGCTCTTTAATCCTGCTCTTGTTAGCTCTGATCTGCTAAACTGTTTATATTTCCATACTTCCTAAATGTCTGCCTCTTGTCTGGTGATACTAATGCTGCTGCCACCCTGTTCAATTTATTCTATGAAATTAACGTTCACTTGTCTCAGTTGTTTCCTATGCAGATTGTAAACCCCCTTGAGGCTAATTGTATTTTGTGATTCTGCATTATAAAAAAAAGAAAGGAAAAATAGCCTTATCTAATCTTCTGGGGTAGCAGAATTGGGGTGTACAAGCCCTAGAAACTGAAGGACAGAGGCAGAGCAGAAGGCCTCAGGTGGATGGGAGAGGGGGCAGGATGGAGACTGAGCCAGGGATCTCTGCTACTGGCAGAGCTGTTCTGGAGAACGGGCAGGAGGCTGGCAGCAACAGTTTATCCCTGGATGCCAGCCCAGCAACTGACAACAAAGCTGTAAGTCTGTCAGCAAATGTGCTGTGCAGGAGACAGGGGCTGGACATAGTCAACCATTTCAGGGTACGGCTGGGCTTTGATAGGGGAGGTCATGCTGGGGTCCAACAGGGCACCAGCAGGGGAGGCCAGCTTGAGACCAGGAGCCTCAGGCTTTACATCAGCAGGACCCACTGCCATGTTTGGGGGCTATGGTAGTGGTTTCTGGAAACTCCACAGGCCCTCATGAAGATGGTCAGCCAAGTACTTTCAAATGGTGACCACTAGGTGTCAGGACTAGACACAACAGGACACAGAGGACAGGCAGGCAGCTGGACAGTCAGTTTAGAACAGGCAGACTGCAGACTTACAGTGTTAAGTGTTAACAGTGTTAGCAGGGTGGTGCAGAAGCAGGCTGGATGCTAGCAAGCTAAGGTGCAAACTGGAAGCCTGTCAGCTGCTAGAAGGGAACTTGGGGTTAAGATCAAGGCATTTAAAAAACCTTGACTCTCCAGACAGCAGTCAGTAAGACCAATTTGCTCATATTTATGACTGACTGGCAGTCATATGACATCACCGTCCTGTGACTGTCAAACAGAACCAATATTTGGAAATAAAAATGTAAATTGCACAAATGTATTCAATTTAATAAAGTTAACATAGAAACAACTGAAGATGTCCAAGAGCATGTTCCTTAGTGCTGGCCTGGTGTTTCTGGTATTCCAACCTAAACACAACATGGATCACTGTAATCCTCGACTGATGGTTCTCCTAGCCTTATCCCTGCAGTGCCTAGTGTAAATAAGCAGACTTCCTTCAGGTTGTTGTGTATACCTTTTCTTGTTATGTCTTGTCCCAGTGATACAGCGGAAGATGTGTGCAAAGGCATCTGCAGTAGGTCCAGAAGGCTGGATATTGAGGAGCAGCTGTAATCCTTGACCAACTGTTCATCAGAGGTGAGTGCCACTGTGAAGTAATCACTCAGACAGGCCGGTCCTATTTCCTTGGCCACAGGAATGGTGCTGGACGTCTTGAAGCATGTAGGTTTGACAGACTGAGCCAGGGACAGATTGAATATATAATAGTTTTGAAAGGTGGATCCACCCAAAGATTTTTAGATTCTCCCAAAATTGTGTTTTAAAAATTGTGCTACCTTTGGATGGAAAACTAACTAGTTATATATGTGTAATGGTGAGCAAAAGCTCAAAGATTACAGAGTTAAGAAACCTGAAAACACAATCAGCAGTTTAAATCCATTTATTTTTAAATACTTGGATGAATTCTGCAACTATTAACAATAGGTTTGGTTCTTGACTGAACCAGCTCCCAGTCTGCGTCCGAGAGGCAGACACAGTGTCAGTGTTTAAGAACAGACTTAAAACTTTCCTTTTTGATAAAGTTTATAGTTAGGG
>JBAJHX010000040.1:358882-392789 GCA_037176925.1 Amniataba percoides | reverse complement strand
TGTAAAGCCCTCTGAGGCAAACAATGTTTGTGATTTTGGGCTTTAAATAAATAAAATTTGAATTTTGAATTTTGACTGCTCCAACAAAGCCTATCGGATTTCCTATTTGTGCCTCTGACTGGCCATAGCAAGAAAGGCCCAGGCTCAGTGGTATTGTAAACCTGTCTTCCATGCCGAAACACTTTTCCTCAAAAACAAAACTGAAATAATTAAAACAACATTATCTAGGAGAGTCCAGTGTTTCTTAAGTAACATTAAAAATGGCCTGGAAAGAAAAACATTAAAGCTGGAATACAGATTGAGACAAAGACTGCACTTTGTACTTCATAACTCTAATTTGATCAGTCACATATATAGACCATTCTCAGTAGAATTAATGGCTGAGCTCTTAATTGGACCAATAGACCCTTGTAAGAAAAAAATGGGAAGGAATGCACAAGTGCTGTGACATAGTGCAAAAATGGGTATTAAAGAGTGCCGTTGGATTATCATATTTTTTATATCACTTAATGGTCTCGTTTCACGGTACACGCACGGTACACTTCATACGGAAACTACATCTCCCACTTTCTGTGCGATTATCACACTGGTAGCCCGTTGTGGTTGGTCACACAGAGTCAGTGTCAAAATTTCCCAACAGCAGTGAAGGCATCATTACGACTGACTGCGTGAGGCGTCTTCGGCCGGGCAAGGACACACAGGGCTTGAATGACATTTGTGTACGTTAGGTAAGTAATACACACTGCCCTGTAACTAGGCTTTACATACCTGTGAGTCCTATACGAACCCTGGACACGAGTACCCCTGCAGCTAGACTAACCTCAGTGGCTTTGCGTGTGTAAAAGGTAACATTACAGGGACGTTTGCCAGCCGGTGGCTAGCTTACTACTAGCTACTAGCTAGATAGGCTAGCAAGCTAACAGCTCTCACTGGCTGTCAGAGTGGGCAGCCAGCGCTAGTTACCATCGTGTCAGGTAATGTCAACGTTTAAGTGAAGCAGTCTCGAGTCCCATGTTCAGGCTATATGTAGAGAAACTGTGCAAGTTAATATGCAGCGGTTTGCAAATTAACCTAAAGGGTGATTAACATTGGCAAATCGATTCGGCTAATGCGACAAATTATTAATCGTTGTATTTGAGTACAGGTTATTTTAAACTTAGTTGAACAGTGATAATGTTCTGACCCCGTCACTGTCATTGTGTCATAGTCATTACCGATCGACACTGTCATCATTCACAAGTGCTGTCTAGAAATGACCAGTATTGCGTTAGCCTGTTATTGGGGAGATGAAACAGTGTCAACACACACGTTTGTTAACGTTTACCGTTTCATCTTCATTATTGCGCATTTACATAAAGCGTTTATTTAGTTAAATGTCAAAATCCACTACATGCCCGTTACAAGTTACAAAATGATGTTCTCAATCTGCATACAGTCGCTGCTGAAAATCTTCACTGACATGATTTCTACTTATCTATTCCAGTAACTGTACCGTTGTGTCAGAAAATTCCCTTGTAAAACATTTACTATGTAGAATGCTCATCTCTGGTTTATTGAGTCTTAGCTGTCACCACTGAATCTGATGATAAACTTGTGGTTTGCTGCAGGTCATGTGCTCCTACAGAGTGTGTGAAAGCCTCAGTGAACAAACAGAAACTAGAAACTAGCTTGTTTCTTTGTGTGCTAAACTAATACTACAACATCAGGTATCTGCCGATGTGATAGTAGTCCAGTAGTGACTGTCCCTCTTCACGCTGCACATAATTCTTACAGTGAGCCTAATGACTATGATTACATGCTGTTGTTGTAGAGACAGATCCACAGAGATTTACAGGAGTTCCTCTTGTGCTGGTCAGTGTCACAAATCCAATTTTAATTAATTATTTATTGGATGAAAAAAATATCTTTGAGTTTTTTAACCATTAGTGAGATGTTTTCAAAGTACAGTCACCATTGTAAATTTCTAGAATAAATATGTGGAAATAATACTAGTACTGCTACTACTACTAATTCCACAGTAACACATTGGTACATATATATGTAAACTGTGTGAATGCAGACTGGTAATTCTTCATGGCATTCCACCACAGAGCTCATTCAGATGAGCAAGTCTGATTTATTTATTTGAAAAATTTGTTTCCGTAAATATATTTAGACTTTTCTTATTAAGTGACGTTTCAAATGTTTATAGAGTTCTATAAAAAAACTGATTGTTTTTAGCATTGTCAGAGAAAACAAAAAATACAAACAAATGTAATTGCCTTTTTCTGAGTGAAGAACGTAGACTGCATAATAAGATGTACAACAAGACAGAACCCCAAAAGTGAAGCCAAAACATCTGGATCGCCCCCTGGTGGCTGACTGTAGTACAGGTCATAACTCCTGCCCCCTCCATGTTAGCAGATGGAGCAAGGGCCAAACTAAAAAACCTTTGAGTTTTTTTGTTGTTGTTTTTTTTAAATAAATGGCTTGAATGATTTATCAGTTATCAAAATCAATAACCATTCTCAATTTCCAGCAATAACGCCATCAGATTGTCAAGGTAGAAGAGGCTGCAGCAGTTGGGAATCATCCAGAGTCATCAGGTCCTGAGGAGACTGTGTGTGTGTGTCTGCGGTGTCGTCTGGGTGATGGTCACTTGGTAACTGGGGTTGCCCCAGCCCCTGTGGTGAATGGCTGTGAGCAGAGGGGGCATTGCCTTCTGGGTGGGTTGTGTTCGCAGCCATGGCAGAAGGCAGCCCATCGTAAAACAGAGCTGGAGTCTGAGTCAGGTAATCAGCTTGATTCTTATCCTCTCATATTTCTTTTGAGTTGTGTTTGTAAGGTTAGACCAGTACAGTTATTAGTGTAATTTTGAATAAAATCTTTTTTGTTTATTTTGAAAAATAAAACATTTTACACTTAATGTACAGAAAGGTTAGAGTCTAAATATTTAATACTGAGATACTAACGTCAATGATTTCCCCTTTGCACAGATGCCTGCTTAATGCTAAAACTGAAAAGTGATCAGATACACAAAATTAACAAAGTACATCAGTTGTGTTATATTGAAGAAATGACTCTTAATCTGATTAAAGGAATAATTCGACATTGAGGATAACGCCCTTTGTCATATACTTCGAGTGAGATGTTCAGATAGATTCTTAAAGCTACTTCCCCTGAGTCATAGACTGTATATAAAGATCTTTATATATCCAGTCAGGAAAATACATTTTTGGGAAAATCAAGCCTGGAGGTTACAACAGCCCTGAAGACACTAACCAGCCTGAGGAGGACCCTGTGTGTTAGTATTCAGCTTACGAGTTGAAAGATTAACTTTAGGAAATCAAGTGGCCTAT
Source organism: Amniataba percoides (assembly GCA_037176925.1). Taxonomy (NCBI): domain Eukaryota; kingdom Metazoa; phylum Chordata; class Actinopteri; order Centrarchiformes; family Terapontidae; genus Amniataba; species Amniataba percoides. The sequence goes on along the minus strand of JBAJHX010000040.1, from coordinate 389,451 downwards.
TTTATTAAATAATCACACATGAATATTGTAGATCTTGTTTTATTATTTTTCACATGCAGTTAGACACCTTAGGCTAAAAGTGTGGAGCAAATATAGATTTTGGAATTCACCAAATATAAATAACAGCTAACATAAATATTTCTCAAACTGTCAGACTCCTGTTTAATTGAAATAGCAGTATCCACCAAAGTATGTGAGCAAGTGTTGCCCTTAAAGTATTGTATGGTAATAATCCCTATTGCTCCTTCAGGCGGCCGACTGGCAGTGGATCCATCAGGTACGCCCTCTGAGTAGTGCATCATGGGCCCTGGTTCCCCCTAACAGCCTGAGATATCGGAACATTAAGCAGCCCTTTCTGTCCCACCCCTTCCACCATGCCAGCCAGCCTCAGAGAGGAGGTTTCTGCGAGGAGGACTGGGAGGAGTCCCTCAGTGTGTGTGTGCTGGTGCAACAGGGTGAGTCAGATGGCTGCCACACCCTCCTGGAGATCCCTCTGTCCAGTCACAATAAACTAGGAGAACTACTCGCCCTGAGGCCTCACAAGTCCCCGGAGTTGTCCTTCCCATTGACCACGGTGGACGGCAGCAGAGAGGATGACATCAGTGTCGACAGCTTCAAGAGAAACCGTGTTGCTGCTGTAAAGAGAGAACATGGCTGTTTCAGAAGCCTGTTTGAAGCTGAGAGGTGTCCTGCACCATTCATGTACGGTTCTCAGTTTTACTGTTTTCACTGCCCGGACACAGAGCCGTTACCTGGCAGTGGACTTAAGTATGAGAAGGAAATTGGACTTGACAAGAAGCCTGTGGAGCCGCCTCTGCTGCCTCCTACCACCTTATGTAGCCAAGCAGAGAGAGCGGAGGGGAGGCACGCTAAAGGAGACAGTGAAAGGGAGGAGAAACTGGCCATGATGTATGAAAGACTAAGGATTGAGGTAAGAATGTACACTGTCTGGATAAAAGCTCATTCAACCCTAACCCTAACCCAACAAGGTAGCAAGGTGAGGACTTCGAAACTCAGACATTCTATAACAGTAAGTCAGGGAAGTGCACATAACATCTATGGTGGATATGTTCTTTATTGAAAGAAAAAATGAATATAAAATGGTCTGAATTTATTAGAGGTGCCCCCAGATGACCTGCGTTAGGAAACAGGACCTGGAAACTAGCAAGAAGAATGGCTGGTTTGGCTAGTTTCTATGTGGTTTCACAGTCTGTGCAGGCACAGGTTGAGGTGGACATTACAGTAATACAACAGGCTGACAACACAACATTTAATCTTGGCCCGTCCATCAAGCTGTATCTTGCTTTTGGAGTATTATCGTGACAAAAAGAATCATCCGAACAGTTTCAGTAAGGCCTTCACAACATTGCTGCTTGTATCCTAAAGGTAGTAATGATAACAGTAGTAACAAACACAACAACTACAGTAAGAAGAAATGGAAGAAACAACAATACTGACAGCGATGATAACAAACATGACATCAGTGTGACAACAATAACAATATTAACATCAACAGTAATAACAAAGAAAATGATAATAATCATGATTTTCATTGTTAAAATAATAATTATAAAACAGTAATAGTAATAATAATAATAACAACAACAATAACTGAAGCAACAACCTTAACAACAACATCCACAATAACAGCATCAAAAATAAGGCTGAATTTACTGTGGGGCTACAGTACTGAACTGATTTTCTGTGTTTCTTTTGCAGCTTCCAAGTTTCTTTACAAAGAGCCACGATTACACCATGTACTCAAATGATTTAGAATTCATCAACGGCCTCATGAATATAAAGACCAGGTGAATCTCATTCAGAGGCTTGATTGTTCATCATTACATCATTACAGACAGCTCTAATTGTGTCACTTCCTGTATGACCCCATTGCTGTGTGTGTTTCTGTAGGGGCCGTTTGGTGTACCAGTTAAACCTTTCGCTGTTGCGCTTCCTGAGTCAGTGTTACTATGCCAGGGCTCAGATGGAGGTGCTGAAGCTCACAAAGCATATGGAGGACGGGACCATTAAAGCTCGCTGGAGAATCAGGGGCCTTCCCTTCCACTCTCTGCTGTGGCGCTTCTATCGCAAAGACAAATCTCACTTGTACAGGTAACACTCAGTACATCCAGACTGGAGCTGGAGCTGTTACACAACTGTCACCTCATACGCTTCATTAAACATGCAGTTTACAGAATGTTTCATTTCAAGTATTATATCTTTTTTCTTCTGTCACAGTGGTTTATAATGTATTTTAATCTATATGCCATCCTTTTTAGGTCATATGATGCATTCTCTACGTTTTACATTGGACACGATGGACTCATTCACTGTCATAAGGTTGAAAAGGTAAGAAGCTGCTTTATGCCATTAAATACCTGCCAGCATTTATTTGGGTCCTGCTTAGAGTTGCTGCAGCTACTATTATTTGTTCTGCAGCACCTAATTGTGAAATTAAAAGAACCAGAGACCAGGAAGGCTGGCATCACTTTCAACATGTCAGCATGAGTAGATAAGAGATTTATTATTTACACAACAGTCAACTAAAACAGCTTCTGTTAGCTAAATTTATGAAGTTATAACCAGCAAACACAGTATTAGTTTTAACTATTCTACAACATTTGACTGCTAAGAAGCTGATTCCATTCCGGTGAAGTTGGCATGTTGTTATCGACATGTGCTACTCTTTACCTCTAAGTCCCATTTCATAATAACATTAAGTACCACCATTGAAAAAGGAGGCCCTGACACTGTGGACAATCCAACATGCGCTTTAAAACATAAAGGCTTTAGTCTTGTTGTCCTTCAAAACTGAATATCAAGTCTCCATATTTGCATGGGAAGAACACTTTTATAGAAATGAAGTGAGTTTTCAATTTGAAATGATAATGAGCTGGACGAGCAGTTTTGTGCATCATGCTGAGCTTCCTCTTTCCCTTTTTTCTGTCTCTGTGTTGCAGATAATGCCTGCTGCACCTCCGGTCCTGCCCAGAGTAACTTCTCTCCTGGCGGGGGCTCTCGTGGCACTTGGGGTGCAGGAACATCGACCAGCTCTCAACCTGCTGCCGCTCCTCCTTTCCTCGCTACGACAGATCAGAAACTAGGACGATGACAAGAGGAATAACGGCCAGTGTGTCCAAGGTCCCTGTGACTTTAATGCACTGACAACATAGACACACATTCAAATAAAGGATTAAACTCTCCATCCTAAAATCGCCTAATGTTGCCCTTGAATTGAATACAAAGTCAAGACTTTACACTGCTCCTTTTATTCACTTTCGCCTCTAAGCTTAGCTGTCATTTGAAATAAGGAAATTCAAACATAGAACTGGGTCTGGGTGTCACATGCCTTCAGCTGTTTGATAACTGAGCATGTAAAACTCAATCTGCACATAGTCACTGTGTCCATCTGTTTTTTTAGACAGCTCCAGAAATGCTTCCAGTGCGCATCTCCTCACAAGTGACATGTTGTCAGTTTAACATTTCTGCACGTAACATGTCAATCAGTGAGCTTTACAGGTGTTTGTAGATGTACTTTTGAACCAGTCTTTTTTTGCTAAGCTAGGCTAACCAGACTGACTCCTGATCACACAGATGTGAGATTAATATCCATCTTTTCATGAAAAAGTGCACTCCAGACTCTTATATATCCTACATCAGTATCACAACGGCTTCATGCAAATCACCGATTTACAGCTTGAGCTTGGTCCCAGAGAGCTTAGTTTCCCCTGCTTGTAAGATTCATAGATAACATCTGACTTCTTAGTGTGATGCAGTGTTTTGCAAAACTACCAAAAGAGGATTTAGTTTGTTGAAAAGTCTGAGTGACGAGGTAGATTCTGCCCGTTGGTTCCCTCCATGAAACAGTCCCAGCACACAAACTGTGTGGCTACATGAAATACACATGAAGAGTGGTGTGTGACTCAACTTGAGTTCTACATAGACTGAAACTTGTGATGAGTCTTTTTTGACTCATTAGAGGTAAGATTGTGAAGTGAAGGCAGTTATGGATGTGGAACAGTTGGCCTATTTGTGTAAACCATTGCTGCTTTTACAGGTCAAGTACATGACACCTCTCAGCTCCACACCACTCTCCAGGAAATGTGCACTTCCCAGTTCTGTTGGAGGGGGAGGGGGAGCTGTTCAAGGGCTAGTGTGCTTCAAATGAAGATCAGATCGTTGACAGTTTGTCAGATAACTGCTTTGTGTGAACCATCGAGCGCACACCTTGAATGTGTGTGAGGACAGACTGCTTGAAAGTGTGTGCTGGTGTCCACATTTCAACACTCCATTGCATCACGCTTCTCTGTGACTGGAGGCCAACGAGCACGTCTTTTCATACCCAAATCTTCTACCACGATCAGATACCTGTAGGCCATGCCAGGATCACAGTCACCATGTCAAAAGGCCTCTGTCTGTCACTAGTTAACCATCTGTCACTGTTGCAATTTATTATTTTCGCATCATAAGATTTAAAACATCAGTGGAAGCCATGGTGACTGTTTGTGTCAGTGTGAGCTTTGATCTGACGTTTGTGTGTGTGTGTGTGTGTGTGTGTACTGTTCGGAGAGGTGAAATCAACTGAATCTTTTGCTTTTTTAAAAAAAAAAAAAGTAAATGATTGTGTTTGAAGGTGTGAATGTTGTGATCCTTATTTTTCAAATAATCATTTTTACAAGATGTTAAAGCAGCTTGGCCGCAGTCAGAGGGACCACAACACACTGGACATCCATTCATTTCCAAGCAGCTTGACTGCTAAGAAAAACTAACTGTAGTCATGTATGATACGCTAGAAATACAGTGTGTTCTCCCCAATCTAATTAAATGAGCAGTAGTGAGCTGGGAGCTGGGAGCAGTGCACAGCTGGGTTATTATTTGGTTACCTTTAGATAAAAGTAGGGAGGAGTAGATGTTAAAAACAGCAGGACCGTACAGTGAAACGAGCTCAGTTTGTTGTCACTGCAGTCAGTTATCAGTCAATGTTCCACACACAGAAAGCAGGCATCATGTCGTTTCACATACCGCTAGCTCACACACAAAACTACATGTAATATGTATGTATTGTAGGTCGGACTCTTTTCTGCCTTTGTGGTCATTCCAAAAATAAACAGCCATTCTCAAAAGCAGCGTAGTATAAAAAGAAGCTCATGTAATCCCAAATATGTTTGTTCACTGTGGTGTAAATAACACTAAACCTGACAGAATCTGGGAACATCTTCTTGTTTGACTTGTTTGACTAACCCTGAAGCAAAAAAAATATGATCCTGCTGTGACTCTCCAGTATCAGTTGCAGTAATGGAAAGTGAGATGTCTGACATCGTTATGTGCCAATTCATAAATCAACAAAATTTCAAGAAACATCTACAGTGACCCTTGCAGATTTAGTTATTGTATCATAGATCAGCCCTACTCCAGTCTGACAGCGAGGAAACTGGGAACCACAGAGACTTTCTGCTTGTGTGAAAAAAAAGCCAATGTCTTATTTTATTGCCAACAAAAACAGATAACACAATGGCTGTTCAGCTCTGTGGAAAATACATAAAATAATAAAAAATAATATTGATAAAACATAGACTCGACCCAGTTACTCAGCATGAGTACATGTTTGAATACATTCTTATAGACTATATACACACATGTTGGATGCACCCAGCTGTCCCGTAGAAAAGACTGAGCTGTAGCAGGTGTGACTGTTCAGAGAACTGCATCTCTGTTCTTTGTCACGCTAAGAGCAAAGGAAGCTCCCCGTGTAGGAGCAGTTCCTGCTGAACATTTCATTTGGTTGTGAAGATGTACTTCAGCTGATTAAATCAGTACATACGCAGTAAAGTTTCACTTAAAACCAAGCAATAAAGCATGCTGTAACAGTAGCAATGGTCCTCTGCTCCTGTCTGTGTAGAAACTGTTTCCACATGTACTGCTGCAGTAACGCCTGTGTGACTCCTGGTTGTGTGAATAAATAAAGTTATGATTAACAGTGACTGGTGTTTGGTTTATTCATTTTGGATGGTGGGAGTCCGTGACCTGGTCCTGGATCAGGCGGATGCAGATGGATGGACGTGTGTGCATGTCAGTGGTTATGTTACATAAATATAGATTATAATATAAACTATAATAATCTATATTCTTCAGTCATATTTAGTCATTTTCAATGGTGCAGAGAAAATTGCACTCTTGAAAGGCTCCAGTATGTCCTATAATATCTATAATATACTACCTGATGTTGTTTTTTTTCTGCTTTTCGTCTGCTTTTTTGTTTTTGCTTTTCACCTTAACTTGTGTTTGGGTCTTGTTTCTGAACATTTATCGTGCATTAGAAAACCTTGTAAACAAAAGCAAAATAAAACAAAGAGAAACAGCTGACATTTGAGCTGATTGTTCCTGGTTAGGGATCACACCAGCGATGATGATTTAACTCTGCTCTATCTACCTTCACCAGATATTTTCATAAATTCTGATGTAATGCTCATTACAGTTTGAATGTCCTATATCTGTTCAGCACTACTTATCGAGGCTGCCAGGAGCTGCATGACAATATCAAACAGGAATGGGGACAGTGGACACCCCCATGTAGTTCCCTGGATTAAGCAGAGGTATTGGGACAATGTTCTATTGGTGTGAACAGCTGCACTGCAAAGCACATCAATCTTATCCATGAGCAGAGGGAGGCGTCAAATCACAACTTTTAATAGCTCATTATGCTCTATGCTATCAGATGCTCTGTGGGCATCTTACAGAAGAGGACCTCAGCCACAGTCAATGTTTTTGGAGAGTAAATAATCACGTTCAGGTGGTCCAGGTTACACTTGTCCTCTAGAAACAAATCCAGACTGAGCCGACTGCACTTTTGAACGACTGTATCCAGTCTGGTTACTGACTACTTGGTAGAAATGTTTAAGTTGACCCCTGGCAGGCTTATTAATCTGTAACTTTCACACATCTCACCGTGATTAATCACCTTTCAAAGCAGAAACTTCCAATCCTTTTAATCCAGCCATGTCTCCCACACTGACATTACTGCCTGCATCGAAACAGTAGCTGTTACAGAAAGCAGCTCTTCTTATCTTCAGTGACAACCATAAAAAAAAGCTTCATCAATAAAACAATAAAAAAAATCACTTGAGCTCCATGTATTTTAAAATGCAGGTGCAGGTCTCCAAACTGGAGAAATAATTAGTTCTGGTTGGTGTCAGGGGGATGGTGTGTGTGTACATGTGGATTTGGATACTGATTGTAACTTTATGAGACTCATAAATACAGCAGTTGAGAAAAATGGATTTAAAAGATAATTTATTTGAGTGCTGTTAACAAACACAGAGTAAGCATTCATAGTTTGACAAATCTCGCCTCACTGCAGCCGTGCTTCAGACAGACATCACACACTCTACCACAGCCTGCTCATCACACTGCAGCTGAACAAATGTTTAAAGACCAAATCACTGACGTATCCTGTTTGACAGACACCAGTGTCAAAGATAAAATACAAACATGAACTCACATCTGGGTTTCATCATGATAATTAATTATGCTAAAAAATAAAAATCTGATGTCATGGCAAGCAACACTGGTTACCTGACTGACACTGACAAACGTCTATGGCATCACTGCCCATTTACACTATGTACAGTTTGCACTCATTTAGTACCTATTTAGTGCCTTGTGCAGATATATAATCAGCTACATTTGCACCAGGATAGAACCGTACCAGTAATGAAATGAGAATAAAGTCACAGCTCTGTGAGAAAAGGTCATAATATGAGAACAGCATCATAGTATTTCAAGAAAAAGGTTGGAAACAACACCAAATGTCATGATTACATTACACTGAGTAGATTACACTGCATGTGCATTTTTTTTTAGCATTTTCTGACATTCCATACACTGTACTAAGGTATTACTACTAACTGCTATTTTTGCTTGCAAAAGTTTTAGTTTTCACAGTTTTTGCAGTTTTTGTCACTACTTGTTAACTACAACAGACAGTACATATTTATCTCATAATATATTACCGGATTCTTGAAAAACTGCGACTAATAAAAGTTTATGCTATTACTTTTATTTCCTCACAACTTTATGACTTTATTCTCATACCACAACTTTTTTCTCACAATTACTTTTCTCATAAAATGACAGCCTTTGTCTGTGTCACATTACAACTTTGTTCTGTTCTTTGCAACTTACACATTACAACCTATTCACATAATGTCACTTTTTCCTTCTAACATTCTGACTTTTCTCTTTTTCTAGCAACATTACTTTTTTCTTTGTAAAATAAATGTACTCTCATAGTGCAAATACTTCTTGTAGTATTTATTCTAAAACTGTTTTTCTTTCTTGGTCACTTTTGCTCAGTTATGCTATGCTCACTTTTGCTTATTTTTCTGATCTTCTTCAGACGTACAGAAGAGGAATATTTCTAACATAAATCCAGATCACTTTTCTTCTATTAAACTGATCTCCTGTCAGATCTTGTCTTATCATTGTATCAATGTGCAGCAGTCTGCCACCTCACTAAATGATTCCATCATTTTCTAAGAGGCATCTGAGATCAGAGGGAATGTTTTTGCATGAGGTGACTCAAGTAGCTTACAGTTCCTGGAACCTTGTGCCATGGAGGGTCCACAGTCTGCAGTTCTTTCCAGTCTGACCTGCAGGGAAGAATTCAGTGAAGTCAGTAGCCGTTGTCCTTTCACGTCATGTACAGTATGAACACTACATGAAGCAGACTTCCATGCTGCAGGTAGTGTGTGCACGTCCTGTACTTGCTCCTCTGTGGATGATTAGGAGTCTTCTATAGAGAAAGCTCTGTGTGTGTTGGGAAATCTCTGGTTGTTGTAATCCGGATTGTCTCTGACTCGCTCTTTGATGTCATTCTTTACCTGGCCAGAGGACAGAGACAGAGAGAGCAAGTTACAGTTAGAATGACCTTTATATGGGGTAAAACATTTTGATTCCAGTCTCCGGGAACATGTGACTAATAACTAAATATTCTTTATCTGACACAAGTCTGGATTCTTAGATTGTTCAAAGCTGGCTTAGAACATATCTGAAGCTGATATTATGGTAACAAGTTCTTCCTTTCAAACATTAATGTTTACTGTTGAATGGATCGCGACTAAGTGTTTTCAAATTTAGGGGTATTCTACTAATGTGAAATGTTATAAACTCTGCATTCAAATACAATGCATTACTTGTTTGGTGTATGCTTCCTGCAGCTCAGGCCTGTCCAGCTCCACCTGCAGGCTGTGACGGGCGGTGACAGGCAGGACTCCTGCAGCACGAGCAGCTCGATTCACTGCTTCTGACAAGGACAGGTGTGGTCCTTCACACTGATTCGTCTAAGGAAGCACACATTAGCGTTGGCGGACAACAACCAGGAGCCTTTACACATTTCAGAGAATATACAGATGAAAAAATGGGCTTCACTTTCATCTCTGCGTGTCTGTGACAGAGATACATCCTGGATATGTTTACTCAGCACACAGACTGGACACAGTGGGAATCTGTTAACAGGATAAGGCTGCTAGTCTCATGTTAAGAGAGCCCAAACACACTAAATGCTCATAAACTGCACTGCTTACCTTCCTCCTCTTGGCAGGCATCCCGTGCAGGTAGGCGTCGGACAGTGGCGGCTGGGCTTTGATCTTCCTCTGAGACAGCATGTCATGTGTGATGATGGGAACCCATTCCTGATCAACACATTTTACAGTCATATTCCAATAAACAATGTTCATTTCACTGTGCAAGCCTGTACTGTAAAATGACCAAAATAACTGAACCTTTAACAGGCTGGGTCGCATCAACAGGTTAGTTCCAATTCTGAGCTTTGAGTCAGTGCTAGTTTGCAAACACAGGGACACAGGGGCTAGCTTGTTAGCCATGTTGGGCCAGAGGCTTTAGCCCTGTGCTACCACATATTCCTGAAAAAACAACACATTGCTTACAGGTGGAACAGCTGCTGCCCATTGCTCAACCTCCGGGGTCGCTTCCTCACGTCCTGCCGGTCCCCCAGCAGGATACTGAGCGTCCCCTGATAAGGCGGGGTTCTCTCCAGGAAAAGCTCCCCTCTGGTCAGTGTCACCTGATGAAGCCATGGCTTCCTCCGCGGTGGTGGCTGGAGCTGGAGATAAACTTGCCTCCATCTGACAGAGGGGTTAAGCGACATGTTCATTCCTGTTACACCGATTTCCATTTTAACTGCAGGAGAATGCACATTGTTTTCTGTGTGTCCTAATGATGATTTTTTTTACACTGTTTTGATGTGAGAATCTCTATTTTCTGCTGCACTTACCTGTACTTCTTGAAGTGAAATGATATGGTGAATTATTTCGAGTAATTTATCATTACAGACTGTGGACAGAAAAACTAAAGCTTCAACCATCTTAAATGATAATTCTGGTCTTCTGAACAGATCCCATGTTCCACAACTAACATATGTGTATAAATACTGTAAATACTGTACTTGGAGTTGAGCTCCACGGGCAGGGAAAGTTAGAAACCACTGAGAAATTTTGCACATAGGATTTGTGGATTTTGGCCACAAGTACAGAAAAACAGCAGACTGACCCTTCAAGAAGATCCTTGACTGACACAGATCATTCAGGACCATCTCTGTGAAGAAACAGGACAAACTTACCTCCACATTCAGACTCTCTGATAGCAGTTCCACCTCAGCCTCTGTCCTCTGGTTCGACAGCCCCTGAAATGACCTCACAGTTTTTAAGAGCCCATTTGGAAGTGAATGTGAAGGGCCTACATAACCAAATCTCGGGTCCAAACCTAGTAGAACACAGTGTTGTTAGGGCAGGGCGTTTTTACAATGAAGCTACACATGATTTAAGTAAAAGTGAAAATACAATAATCCAGTTTGTATTTTCACTTTCACACTCTATCACTCTGTCAGTGGAATGGAAATTTGAGTGTAAAGAACACTTGTATATTGAAGGAACTGACCCACTGTAAGATTAAAACATCAGATCATACAGTATTTTACAGATTTGGAAGAAGTCTTCTCTGTTTCTCTCTCTTCAGGATCAGGATCTCTTCCTGTCTTTCTGTCAGACATTATGTGTCTCTGTAACACAGTGATTCATCAGGAAGGTGCCTGCTTATTCCTGCCCTCATACTAAGATGATTTTGTGCAGAACATGTTTGAACAACAACTTTTTATATCTTTATTATCAGACCCTGCTGAATCTCTACATAAACATTATCAATGTCTGTGTTTCCATGATAGATAGATACCTGTGAATGGATGACGTAGTGCCTGATTTGGTCCTCAGTAACTGGGTTGTGCTCCAGAATGACATGCAGTCTCATAGACATCATGCTGGTCAGCCAGTTGACCAGACTGGGATTGACTTCAGCAGACATCCTCCTCTACACAAACACACAGACACACAGTAGCAGGTGTGGAGTTGTGTCACAGGAGTAAAGCATGGTGCTGTGGGTGTGTGATGTATACTAACAATGCGGTGATTGATGACTGCAGTCAGAGCTCTCTGTTCTCCTCCAAGGCAGTACAGGTTTAGAGCCAGACACTCAAACAAGCCCTGAGTGCACAGCAACAGAAGACGGGGGCCAAATGTGTGATCTGCACAAAGAAAAAACATTCACACGTCCGTTTCACATCAGTGTGGTTTTACAGAAGAGCAGCATTGTAGCTACAAATCTTTACATGGCTGCACAAGTTTTCCTTTTTTTGTTGAGCCTTTCAGGATGAAGAGTGAAGGCATTTGATCATTTAGCTTAAAGTAGGAAATCACTACCATCCGTGTTGATATTCAGGAAAGCTCCAGAGAAGTCCATGGGTGGAGGTCAGGCAGAGACTACGGGAGGAGAGGTGATACGGAGCGCTCAATGACAACGAACTGTTCTGAACATGCTGTCTCTGCAGACACCGCTCTGCAACAAACAAACTGTATTTCTGCAATAATCAAAGCTAGCTTTTACATTTCTTCAGATAATACACACGACAAGGCTTCTCACAACACATCCTGCATTCGCCGCTTGCTAAGAAATATTCAAATATACTGGTTAGCACTGTCGCCTCACAGCAAGAGGGTTCTGGATTCAATCCTCAGTTGATGCAGGCCCTTCTGTGTGGAGTTTGCATGTTCTCTGTGTGTGTGTGTGTATGTGGGGGGGGTGGAGGTTCTCTCTGGGTACCCCGGCTTCCTCCCACAATCCAAAGACATGCAAGTTAGGTTAACTGGCAAAACTAAATTGCCCCTCGGTGTGACTGTGACTGTGAGGGACTGTCTCTCTCTCTATGTCAGCCCTGTGATAGTGTGGCATAAGTGATAAGTGGCATAAATAAAGATACAGTAATAGTAATAATTATAATTGTATTTTTGCTGGCTCATAGTTGTCAAAGGACATCTCCTCACAACACTGCAGCTCTTCAAGCACTAATGTGAAAATGACTTATTAATCATATTCTCTAAAACTGTCACTCTGTCCTGACAGTAGAACATTACATAGATAATCAGTGATAAAAAACTGGTTCCTCTGGCTCCACCTGCTGCCTCTAAGGTATTTGATAAGAATCCACCACTTCTTTTTTTATTTGGTAGGTTACACCCTTTTATTGTTTTTTCTGGATAGGCTAGATGGAGAGAGAGAGACAGGAAAAGGGTGAGAGAGAGGGGGAAGACAGTAAAGGGAGCCCAGCTGGGAATCGAACCGCTGCACTGAGACTCAGGCCCCAGACATGCTCTACCACTGAGACACCTGCACCACAGAATCCACCATTTCTGAATTAAAACAAACAATAAGAACTGAGCGGGAAACTGCCAGCTGACAGGTTTGCACTCCTCTGGAGCTCTCCTAAGTGTCAGCAGAGGCAGGAGTCATTTCACTGGTCACTGAAGAATGAAATCTGAAAAGTTCACCCTGAGAATTTTTGGCCAATTACGATTGATTTCTGATTATGAGACACACAAATATGAGCCAAGAGTGATAAGAAGACATTTCATCCGTGTTGAACGAGGCTGAGGTGTTAATCAACTCAGTATTTCAGCTGCCTTTAGGTTCACTGTCTTCAGCCTAGGTAACGGACTGCTGCTCAGATACAGAGGAAGTGGAATATCAAAGAGAAAAGCCTAAATAAGATAAGCAGGACAATGCTAGTACTAGGTCAGGCGTCAGCAACCCGTGGCTCTGGAGACGCATGCGGCTCTTTTATCCCTCTCCCGTGGCTCCCTATGGCTTTGAAAAAAAAAAAAAAGTGAATAAATAAATCAATTTAATTTCCACCTCTGGAACTTGACTGGACACCTCAGGTGATTGACAGGTCACTGCACCTCTCTTTGTAAGATGTGCGATACACGTAGCACCCCCCTCTCCCCCCTCACTCTAAAAAAACAAAACAGGTTGCGGTGCACTGCGTGCGCACGCCCCCCCACCCTGCTGGAACATGTCGCAGCTCCCACTGGGTGTTGCACTGGGGGAAACACGCACAAATGGCTCTTTCAATTTTAAAGGTTGCCGACTCCTGTACTAGGTGATCAACTGACAACCACACTGAACTTACCGTTGCAGCGCAGGATGTGAGAGGCCATCTGTGTAAACTGCTGTCTGAGGAAAGACAGGTTGGTCTGAACGATGTCCACTCCTTCTCGCACTGTCACTGTGGCCTAGACACAACACAACTCACTCACAGGTCTATGATCCCCCAGCCCACAACACATTACATGGACTTTAGTGCTCTGCATGAGGCTTGTGTGTGAGTGTAAGTTGTTCTTACAAAGCTCTCAGCTATGTACTCCTCCAATCCGTTGATGAGGTTCTCAGCTGCTGACTGTAGAAAAAACATAAAAAAAACTATTTACTATTTGTCTTTCCTGTCAAATTAAAAAGAGCAAATCCACAGATCCATACAGTCCAACAAGACATCAAACCAAAGAAACTCTGCTTGTGTGTGGACAGTCAACAACTAAAGTGATACCATATAGTGCTGTGACACAGAGATAAAATGTTAGATAAAAAAATAACCAAATACCTGTATTTTCTTGTGGCCTCACCAATGTAATAAAATGCTATGAACAATGTCCAGTTTGCAAACTGATATTGATAGTCTCATTAACTAAGTAATAATGTAGTAAAGCAAAGACAACAGGAACAGAGTCAGACCCAGCAGAGCTTCGACCATGCTGATGCAGAGGCGCTTTGTTTGTGTGACATCAAAATGAGAGAAAATACGAAGTACCCTGGGATTCAGTCAGAAGTTCAAGTTTGGTAAAGCTGGAAAGATACGAACAGATTCTAACTTCCTTTACTGCGACAAAAATTCACATCTCTTTACAACCGTAGTACAGTAGGCAAAGAGTTACAACCTTATTTCCATGAAAGCTAGCCATTTTCTGAGCCAGACTAATAAAGGACCATCTACTCTGACCACGATAAGCTGATGATTATTGGTAAACTAACCAGCTGTTAATGACACCCTACTGCTCTCTGTTAGCATTTTATCAGTTAATAATATCCACATTAATAAGACTATGCATTAAAACTCTCAAAATAAACAACCTTTCTGAGGTAACTGATGTCTAATGTTCAAGCCAATATAGTGTGTAGAGAAAAAAACTTTATATCATGCCAGACACTTACTCATCATATACTGTAATTATTGGAAATGCCTTACATTATTTACATTGTCTACACAGGAGGTATAGCTTGAGCAGCATGTTAACAGAGCAGCAGGAACTCCAGTGCTCCATCTCTGCATACACAGGATGCAAATAAGTTTTTGGATTGTGTTTAAGTACATTTGAGACGCAAGGTGTTTCACAGCCTGCGCAAACAGCTAGAGCACACAGAAACAACAAGGAACTCTCTACAGGACTTACAGCTATGTTAGCATCCGTGGGCTCTCTGCCCTGGAGGTAGTGTTCATTGAAGAAGTCCGTGAGCTGAGTCTGGATGCGGCTCAGAGGCTGTGCATTCCCGTGAAGCAACAGCACCATGTCCACCATCGAGAAACTCTGACAGACGAGTGACAACAAGTCACCAAAAAATCCTGCCAGGAAAAAGCCAGTTTATGAGTATATCAATGACAATCATCACAAACAGTGTCAACTGTGAAATATATTTAGAATTCATTCATTTATTCAGAGAACCTATTGGGGTAGCATGTGCATTGAAACCAAAGTAAAACGATGTTAGCCTCCTGTTTCTGACTCACCCACAGCATCTCCAGAGCTTGGGGTAAAGAGGTTGCTGGTCTGGGACAGTCTCTGGATGAACTGGGCGATGCTCTCTCCACTGCCCTGCTGTGCCCCCAGAGAGCTCATCATGGTGGACAACACTCCCTGCACAATGCCGGTGAACAGCTCGGGGCTCAGGGAGTTTCCACCTGCACTGCTGCTGGCCTGAGGAGGAGCGGGACCTGTGGGCTGAGGGTGGGCTGGGGCAGGTGGCTGGGCAGAAAAAACAAACACTTTTGATCAACAAACTATGTATCTGTGTTGGTTTGGTTTTAACATTCATCAGCAAATATTATGTTTCATATTTTTATTTCATCCCGGTGTTTAAAGACCTAATATTCAGATGTTGTCTGGGCTGTGCTGATTGTTCATTTTTCTTATTCTTGTCTTAAGTGTGTGGTAATCGAAAAGTTGTGATGGTTATTGCGTTACTCCTTTTGCTGTGATGGTCTTTTGACATTGATGAAGAAAGATCAATCTATCAATCAAAGTAACATTTTATGGCCCTGACGACAGGGAAGCCACCAAAGACTGATTTTTAAATCAGACTGCCACCACATTCTGTAGCATTATGAGAACTCACAGTGAAGTCTGACATGCCCGGGAGGAAGCCGGGCACCCCTGGCAGCGTCACAGTGAGGGAGGGAGCCGGCCCTGGGCTAAGACCCCCCGACCCAGCTGCTCCTCCTAGCAGAGAGCCCAAGAGCTGGGTCAAACTTCCCTCAGGAAGCCCCTCTACTGGCTGGCCCATGGTGGTGGTGCTGGTGGTGTGGGTGGATGTCTGCCCAGAAGTGTTGGCAGAAGGCAGGGAAGGAGATAAGGTGGAAGAATCAGAGGAGGAAGAAGAAGAGAAGGAGGACTGAGAGCTGGTCGAAGAAGACATGGACATGGGATCACCTGGTGGAGTTAGAAAAACAGGACAAAATAATTATAAATACTAAAAAACAGTATTGAATGTTTTAGGTTAATAGTGGTATCAATATCCAAAAGTTAAAAAAAAATCTGATAATGATATATAACATAAACTGAACACATAAAGAAACAATTCCGATACAGATCCCTTCAATTTGTTTATCATATGACTTCTGCCCAGGATTTATATGTAGGCGGACAAAAATCAACGTGCTGGTTGAAAAACTATATGATGGTGATTCTGTCTAGATTATCTCAAAGTCTGACATTTTTGTATTGCAATTTCTAGCAACTTATTTATGCTTTGGGTGGTTTTAATCACCCACTGCTGAGCCCTCCTGTTCTGGGCAGTGCAAAAACCAGTCAAGATGCTTTCTTTTGCCCATCTATAAGAACTAATGAGAAAGAGGCATGGGGCTTGATGCTTGAAGCTGACAGCTCAGAAACTGCAACCCACAATTAAAGTTTGGGTTGGACTATTATTTTGTGATATTCCTTACACAATGAATCTGCGCATACTTGGGCATTTTTTACAGTGACTCAGTTGTGATGGATTACTTTAATCTAGCATGCTGAGTGGAAATAAAGGGAAACTCTTCAGAGTATTTTACTCTGACTTTATACTATTCTAAATTCAGAGTTAACTTTGACTATACCTAATAGACCTCTTCATAAATGGACTTTGTTCAGGGTTCTCCATATAACAATACGAACTTTTGTCATGGTAGAACAGGTCGTCTATGGGAACATGACTAAAAGAAGCCGTGGATACCATCAAAAGATATAGAAAAATCATACATCCTTATTAGAGGAATCAATATCAGCAGATTGGCAAGCACAATTATGTACTGTAAATATGTGATAGATGTATTTGTTTGTAGGCATTGTAGTATAGTAAAAACAATAAACATTTTATTTTGTTAGCTACTTTAACAGTAAAAAAAAGACTGACCTTGCTGCCCTGGTAACAGGAGTTGTCCAACCAGCCCACTGATCATCTGGGACAGGGAGGAGGGCCCCAGAGGTGTGCCCTTTTCACAGAATGAAGGCAGAAATACACCAGCAGCTACATTATTATCATTATCATTATCATTATCATTATCATTATCATGATTATTGTTATTGTTATTGTTGTTAGTAGGAGCAGTATTGATGCAGACAATTAATCAATTCATCAAGAAAGTTAGTTGAAGCCATTGAAGTCTGAATCCACAGTGCTGGTGTCACCTGTCCTGGCAGCTGGCCAGCTATGGGTACCGTGGCTCTCAGGTTGATGGTGGTTCCTCTGGTTCCCACAGGCTGAGGGATGCGGGGGGAAAAGGAAGGTCTGGTGATGACAACCCTGGCCTGAGCAGCATGGGGGGGGTGCAGGGAAGCGACACCCTCAGTGGTAGGTGTTGAGCCCAGCCCAGGCAGCACCTGTGCTGGGTGGCCTGTGGAGGCTGCAGCAGCCATGGCAGCGGCTTGATGGGAGATCTGGTGCACAATGGCCTGCATGAACTCAGGGGACAGTCCAGGGAACTGGGTAGGTGTCACTCCTGGAAAACAAGGAGAGGTCTGTCTTGAAGACTAGATTTCTGAATGTGTCCACTTGAAGTTCCCAATGAAATCATTTGCATCTTTAAAGAAGGACCATTATGATACCAAGAGGCTCAGCCACAGCACTTACCGGGCTGTCCTGCAGCATTTGGCTGCCCTGGAACCTGAGACCCAGCGGCTGACTCACCTGCTCAACACAAAAGAGCACAAATCCATCAGCTTCACTCAACAAACAGAGCAAGACAGCGCTGTTCTAGGCTGTTGCTTCAGATACGACACACATACTTCGATTAATGCAATGACCTACTTTCCTTCACAGGGTTCAGATCAAGTGCAGTTTTACCTTTTGAAATCATGTGTGCCTTCTGGTATCAAGTCCTGTAATTTCATCGAGTCAAATCAAGGGACAGACTTGCTTTGCTCCCAAATACGAATATTCTGAAAATAAGTCTGAATATTATGTGCCCACAAAATGTGCAATGGTTTGACTCAACTGGACCAGAAAGATTTAATCTAGTGGCACAGGTGGCTCAGGGGAAGAGTACGCACACACGTCAGAGGGCTTCAATGTCTTGGTGCAGCGGACCCTGGTTCGACTCCCGGACGGGGTTTCTTAACATGTCTTCCTCCTCTCTCTCTCACTGTCCTATCTATTGTTTGTACAACAAAGGGGTGTAGCAAATAGCTAAAAATAGCTCTGTCCTGACATTATTTCATGAGATAGGTGATATGAAATAATCAGGCTCCTCCTGTGCCACCTGCCCTCTCTAAGGTCATTTGACAAGAATCCAAGTGAGCCAGGAGTGTGTCAAGTGTCAGTCATTGCTTCTGCATTCGATGTGTGCTGCGCATGCTCTAACTCCACATATCTTCAATGAGCAGACGCAATGACTGTTAAAGAACCACAGAATAACCAAGTGCTCATCCCTCCTCTGTTAACAACAGTTTACCATCAATGTTCATCTGCATCATGACAACCGGCTCCATGGTCTGGTGGGTGATCCGGATCACTCGGGGTCCTCCCTGTCCTTGTTGATGAGTGGTCCCATTTGACTGTAGAGGCAGAGTCTGACCTGTAGCCTGTTGATCTGATTGGGCAGTGCCCTCAGAGTGCTGCGTTCGACCTTCAGCTGCCTGTCTTCCATTAGATGTCAAAGTCATGGTTGTTCCTAAGTTTATCTGGAGGAGAAATAAATATTAACTCTAAGTTCCAGTCCAAAGTCAGGTAAACAAAGACATTGTAATGTAAAGTTTGAAAGTCAGCTCTGCATTCAATGTTATGAAGGATAAATAACCAACATATAAATAATGGCAAATTACACTACTTTATCCAAGAAAATCCAAGTATAGTTCAGTAAAATAGAAAGTTACCAGATGTTTACAGTTAGGAGCACCAGCATTTATTGTTGTCTCTTTAAAATTAATAAGACGAGTTTGGTAAAAAACTTTCATTGAGCATCAGTCATTATGTGACAAGCATTAACTAAGAGGTAAAGTAACACTGGCACTACAGCTTTGGCTACAGCTTAGTTAAAGATTAACCAGAAGTGTGAGACCAGACAGATGTTTCTTAGCATCAGGACAACCCACAAAGTAACACCCATAGCCTGTTCACAATAAGCTCAGCAAAACAATCTACCAACCTATGATATATTATGACCCTTCATACCTGACAAAAGAATGACACTATGAGTGGTCCCTCCATACAGTGCTCATTCTTACTAAATTTCTCCCTGGGATAAGTAAAGTATTCTGGTTTTGATCCTGATTCTTAGTGAATGTCAGTAACTCTACTCAAACAAAAGCGCAGCGTGAACCTACTGGAATGGGCATGTGTGGCAGACCAGCCTGGAGGAGCACCGGGTGGGTGTAGTGGCTCATGGGGCGTATGACATAGAGATGACGGGGAGGAGACGTTGTCAGGTTACAGCGTAGGTCACCAAGGACAACTAAGGTGTTGCCAAGGAGACGCAGAGCATCTCCAACCAGGTTGAGAATGCGTTGATCCTCCTCTCTTTCCTGGGTCTGTGAAAACACAATGAAACAGCTTAGACAGTTTTAGCACCAGTCAATGTTTTACATGAAACAGAAGAAAGAACAAACTTTTTTGTTTTAGTGATAATTTCCTGTTAGAGCCTAGGTCTACAAACATGAAGTTTATTTCATCATTGTTTACATCTTCTGATGGGAACTATGGTAGTAATTTTATATGTGTGCACGTACAGCACATAAGTCAACTTTTAACATATTTGACCATACAGAAAATATTGTAGTGGTCCCTCTTCATTCTATATACTAGGTCCATGCAGGTTGTGTTTAGATACATCTAAATTCTCTTAATTGCATCAGTGTTTCCCTCACTTGTGTCTTTTCCTTGCATCTCATTCCATGAAAGACACAAGCAGAGATACAGGAAAAAACAGCTTTTACAGAAGTGACGTCCTTTCCTATGTGCACTGTCCAAGTACAACTGAGGGCTAATAACTTACCACTGTTGTTTAAAGTCTTTGTTTGAATTAGTTAAACAGTCTGTCAAACAATTACACATTAATGAGGACCTGCATTCTGTAGTTATACTTTGCTTTGTGTGTGCCGTTTACGGACACTATTCTTCTACAATGCAATGCACTAACAAAATAAAGGAGCTGCTCACAGTTAGAAAAAAATGCAACAGTTGGTAGTGAAACAGTTAGTATGAGGAAAAACATTTTGCCATCTCATTGTAACTGGTGGATGAATGCTAAGTTCATAGTTTAGCTGATGTCTGACATCTGATATCTTCTGGTTCGTACAGTTGCACTTCCTCCTTACATTGTTGTTGTAGTCTGCTGAAGTGGCTGCTCCAAGAATTGAGTGGGTCCTCTCTATGAAGGGACGTAACCTCTCCTCCACCCTCCTGACCTCAGACAGAACCTCCACAAACTCTGCTGGACTTGGGTGACTGAGGACAAATGGAGTGCAGGAGGAGTCAGCATTAGAAGAATCCTGTTGATGAACACTGTGTTGTTCTCTCATATGTTTAAAAAAAGATGTGCTGACATCTGGATCCACTAAATCCTACCAGCCTGTATGGTGAAATTAAATGATGAAAATTCACATAAAAGCAAAGACCTGCACATTTTGCTGTTGGTAAGTGAACTGTGTGTATATGTATGTCTAATAAAACAGACATGATTAACTAATATCATTCTGCACCTAAAATTTGACAGTAAAACATTTAAAGGAAAACCTTTTTTAAGGAAATCCTTGGGCTCTCTGGTTCACATAATCAGAAACAATCAAAAAAGTCTTTATTTAACACGCAAATCTCCACAGATGACTCTCACTTAAAATTATAAATATGTCATTCTCAAATGTATTTTTCTGGTTCATATTCCGAGTATCACATAGTGGGAATGTCTACTTAATAGTAGGGAAAAGCTTCCCTCTTGTTTTTTTCTACATTAAAGCATGCAAAGGTTGGACACAATAATGATGAGTGGTCTTTATAAAAAATCCCAAGTGAAGTTCCCAAATTAAATGATGAACATTAACAAGTAAAGATCAAGAAATGTAATTTAGTCAGTTCAAATAAAAAAAATCCAATTATTTATTTAAAGCCCAAAATCACAAACATTGTTTGCCTCGGAGGGCTTCACAATCTGTACAGTTGTGACAACCTCTGTCCTTGTCCATGTTTACACCAGGTGCTAATGGATCAGTCCACAGTGCTGACTTACCTGGGTGCAGTGTTGGCTGGTCCCTCAGTCTGGGTGGATGTGGAGGATGGAGCAGAAAGAGAGCTGGAGTCCATAGGTTGTGATGCTACAGCTCCTCTGACAGAGGAGGAGGATGGTGGCAGGGATGAGGAGGGCTGAGGTACCTCTGGTAGTGAGTGGGAGCTACTGTCAGTGGACACTCCCTATAACACACAAACACATTAGAGTGCATACAAACACCTACACACACTGTGTACGGTGATCTATCCTGTTGATACATTGGGTCAGAGTGAAAAGCATCCATCTGGAGAACCAGAGAGCTCCTGAGGACACATAAACAATAAAGAATTCTCTGTTCTCTTCTTTTTTTTGGAGAAGCGCTTGGTTTAACCCAAGCATACTTTTTGCAACCAGAATTGCTTACCTTCCTCTCAATCGCAACTTAGTCCCTTTTGAACACACATATGCAATGCACATACACCTTCACTGACATTAAACTGTTTAGAAATCATGAAACCTTTCTTCCATAGTCACAGTGTAAACAGAAACTCACAGTAGCAAATGCAGTATAATGACGGATGGCACATACTTTCCGCAGTATTCAACAAAATATACTATTAGGTTAAAAAAAAATCAGAGAATGAGAAAAAGTTGTAATTATATAACAAAGTCAGTTGTTGGTTTATAGGTCCTTATTGGTGAAACCAATGATTTAAGCTCATGCACATCCCTCACCTGCTCACCTGTTTATTGTGACAAATTATCACAATGAATATCTCTGTAACAGAATTAGATCTCATTGGATTTACTATACATTCTTTTCTATTTCTTGTAAAATTAATTTTTTTCCAAGATTATTTTCCATCACCAAATCATGACAGGAACTGTAGTGCCAAAACTGCAGCAAGTACAGTAAATAAATGGATGGAAAAAAAAGAAAAACACAAGAGTATGAAATTTTATGAAAGTTAACTTGATGATTTTATGTCTCAGAAGCCTCAAATAATCTGTACATTACATTTAAATTGGTGAACTAATATGTTGTTTTTAGTCACGATGCTATCAGGTTAAAAAACAGTCTAATGTAGGTATCAAAAGAAGTATGTGTACTGTACCTCCAGCCTTTGGATCAGAGAACAAGCATCTCTGAGCAGGTTCTCAGCCAGCTGCAGCCTCATCCTGGGCTCACTCTCCACTGCCTGGTCTAAGTTAATCTGCACGTCCACTGAGCCATTGTTCTATACATACAAACATTTATGAGCTTTACAGGAAGTGCGAGGACAAAGGGCTAAAGGAATTGGTGAAATATTAACTGTGAATGAAGAGCCTTTACCGCAGAGCTGGCGCTAATCCTAGCATTCCTCCCAGATTCACCACCTCCAGCCATCATTTGCTGAACAGACATCTACAGAACAAATGAAAGCTGTCACAAAGCATGAAAATGTTCTCTTAACAAACAAATATAGTGACATTTTATTTTCTAAGCAGCAAGGTCATCCCCACTTGTATCTGTTGAGGGTCCAGGATGTTGACAGGCAAGTTGAAGGTCCCCAGCATCACATAGCTGTTGCCATTGCGGTCATGTGGTGCACCCTGGGAGGATATGGAGGTGTGGCTGCTGCTGCTTCCACCCTCTGCTCTCCCAGAAGAAACGCCTGCATCCCCAGAACCAGACAAGGTGGTCTGAGGTGGGGCACGCTCCACTAGGTGGATCACCTTCCCATCTACATCTGAGGAAGAAGCAAAGGGATGGACTTCATAATGTACTGTAAAAACATTTACTGGTTACTGCTTCTCAGTGATTTGGTGCTATTTCCCATTTCATATACTAAAAAACAAGATGGGATTTTTCACTGTTGAAAGGGGGTTGGTGTTTGAAGGGTTTGTTTTCATTTGTTCAAATCCAACTACTCTCAATAAATTTAGAAGCCAAAATACTAATCATTTGTACTAATGTGTATTTCTATGTTTGAACACTGTGAAAAGAACAAAACACATTTTTAAAAACAAATCTCCTTTCCTGCAATATTGCCAGTAAAATCTAGAGCAAGACAGCCTGTTTTCTTGATGAACATCATGTGTTTTTTCCTCTCAAATGTCTATACTCTTGTTCCTTTTAAAGTTTTGACTGTTTTTGACCGAGAGATAAAAACAAAAAGTGGAACTAAAAATATAAATACCTTACCAGCAATTATTGCAATATAATCAGCATTAATAGTCGTGGTAAATCTATTTAAACAGGCTATGCAAATAAATATAAATTCATATTCCTGACTATGCTGAAGTTAGAAGCAAAGGTGGAAAAATCACCATTCCCTTGGTTCTAAAAACACATGTCTGAAATCATGCTGCTCCAGCCCTTGTGTTTGTGTGTGTGTGTGTGTGTGTGTGTTTGGATACAGTAGGTTAGTAGGTTTCATGTCCTTACTGTATTCAGTGAGGGTCCTGTCATCCTGCAGCACTCTGCCCTGATAGATGAGTCTCTGCTTGTCCACAGGGATCTCCACTGATGACGCGATGTACTCTTTAAACTGTCCCACTGTCAGCTGGGGAGCAGCACACAGCACAATATCTGTCAGTGATGGGGAGGTGGGGGGCGTAAATGGAGGAGCAGTATTTGAATCAGAATAAGAGCATTACCTCGCCTCTGACTTTGTAGCTCCTGCTCTGGGAGTCCAGAGTCTTCACAGTGACTTCAATAATGCTGCTGGATTCAGTCATATTTCAGAATGTCTGAAATAATAATGAAGTTAGAACTGTTAATTAAGCGTTAGCCAGCTTCTCGTTAACGTTGTATCTTGGGGAAATACCTTTAATATGGGAATGGGGGGTTACTACGCTAGTAACCGTTGCCGTTTGTCATAACAGTGATACATGTGGTAGAATAATCGGGAAGCACCTGGTTCCAGACAGCTCCAGTCTTCTTCTTGTCGTTGTTGTTGTTGTTGTTAGCTTCTGTGGCAGCTAGTTAACGTTAGCAAATCTCAATTAACAGGAGCTAACGGTGCTAAATAGCTAATCTCCCGTGAGGAGAGTTCAGCGTAGACCGGGTTGTCTCCGGCGTCTTGATTTTAAAGACTGCTAAATTGTAGCACAACATGGGCAATTGTATTTAAAGGCAACTCCTGTTCAGAGTTCGGGCGTACGTAGGTCTGTCCGTTTGCTAACTAGCTTCATTTTGCCACAGTACACAGCTGAGTGCTACGTCAAAGGACCCCAGTGACGTAAAGAGAAGTCCGAGTTTCTTGCCTGAGCGCTTTTGTGTTTTGAAATCTGTCGCTTTAGCAAAATATACGATACATTTTCAAAAACTTTGGGAATGTTAAAGATGCTAATTATTTGTACTTTCACCTTGTTGTAATTACATATAGAGATAATAATTCATTATAAACTTTTTTCAATTGCGATCATTCTCATTAGTGATCGTAGCAGCAGTATTTAGAGGCTTAATAACGGGAGACTTTTCTGTTCGCGTGCTCTACAGCGTCAGAGCAAGTAATGTGAGGGTGTGTTTTCCTGGACACACCTAAAATGATACGAATGAAGGGAGCGTGTGTGTGTATGAGTGTGTGAGTGTATGTGTGTGTGTGAGGGAGACGGGGCAGGTTCGTGCTACACTCTCTTCACAAACATTCGGTCTGCAGGACAAGTTGAGGCAGGTGAAGGTGTGGCAGCAGGCCTCTCTCTCTGTGTGTGTGTGTGTGTGTGTGTGTGTGTGTGTGTGTGTGTGTCACGGGGGAAACTTCGTGGAACTTTTCCTGACGTCTGTCTTCATTCCGCGAGCTCAGTGAGCGTTAGTGGGCGTGTGACGGTGTTGGAGGAGGAGGAGGAGGAGGAGGAGGTGCCAGCGGCTGGCGGAGCTAACGACAGATCTTGAGAGAGCAGCAGCAGGAGCGTCGCAGCCTGGATCTGTCGGTCTTTGGGGATCTGGAGCTCGGATCTGCAGGTTTTATGCGTGTTTCGGATGAACTCTGGAGGAAGCTGCCATGGACAGAGCTGAATAAGTGCTGAGAGGAGGTGAATCCAGCCTGGTGTTAATTCAGCAGAAGGAGCCAGTTCCTTAGTGAGTCTAAATAGGAGCCAGCTGTTGTGTTTTTACAGGGAGGGCTGATCAGAGGTCTGTATGAGGGCTGTCAGGGAGCTGAAGTCATAAAGTAATAGAGATGATGTGTGTGTAAAGTGAGAGGTTAAAGTGCACCTCTGAGCTTTTATGTGAGGAGCTGGTTCCTAACTGGGCTGTGCCTTAGTGACACAAACAGTAATGTGGAGCAATTCATTGTCTCTGTCACCCTTCCTCTGACTGTCCAGTTGTAAGGCCTCTTGCAGCCTCAGTACTCCATTTTTATAGCCTTTCATTTTCTTTTTTTGCAGAGCCTTCTTTTCCTGCCCTTGTCATCGCTTCTCACACAGCTACCATGCGTAGATTTAGCTCAGAGGGATCACTCCTGGAACTTGACTTTCTCCCATGGAGGAAAGTGGCACTGAAGAACCCAGATTATGAGAAGAACCAGGAGTCTGGCACCTACACGCCTCACCTGGGGGAAGACAAGCTTCATGGGACATCAGCCCACCAGACTCCCATCATCCAGGAGCCCACAGCAAGTCCTGGTGAGGCAGGGAGGAAGGAGCTGACCAAGGAGCACAGCATCAGTGCAGAGAACCTGAGCCAGCTGGGCAAACTGGACAAGAGCCACCTTGGAGTGTGTGCCATAAACGAAGGTTTCAGGGCCTACAGTGACGGCCAGCTGGTCCCAGCCCCCCAGGGCAGCACAGAGAGCGTAGAGACAGACGACGTGCCTCCCCCGTCTCCATCATCCTCCTCCAACCTATTCTTTAAATCCCAGCACAGGCACCACCAAATACCGAAACTCTCAGCTAAACTGCACCTCAGGAGTCTGTTTGGGCAGGTGGGACACCAGTTAAGTTTCAGGATACCCTGATGAGTGAAAAGTGGAGCAGCATATATGCAGGCTCTTAAAAAGTGTTAGATCTGATTAATATTGTTCGTATTAAATGGCTGAATGTTCAAGCCTTTCCATTGGTTTCTACTGATTTCAGTATGCCGGAAAATGGACTTATGGGGACTTGCTGAGTTAGATCAAAAATAATTTAAAAAGTCTATGCTGCTTTACTATACAATGATACGTTGTAAAAACAAAGGCAGACATTTTGTTCACAAGAACAGAAACATTGCCTGCTGCAGCTGAAGCCAATGCAGTGACTGTGGTGAGAATCAACCAAAACAGTTGTTTGCCAGTAAACCAAAAGGAGATAAAGAACATTTTGTCTAGATGAGGGCACCTTCTTATTTGGCATGCATGTTATCTGGATCGCAACGGTCATTGCTATAGCTGAGATTAGAGTTCAGTCAGGAAACTTTGAAAAAGATACACCGAAAGCTGCTTTTTTAGAGAATGGAACAGGATGAAGGGCTCCAGTTAACTTTGTGGTTTCTGTTGCAGAGTCCTCATTCATCAAACTCCAACCTGTTCAACACAGAACAGAAAGACAGGTAAGAGTCATCTTTGTTTTCTGTTGGTCATTTAATTTTCTCTTCTTAAGTGAACATTGGGTGTCTTAAAATAAAATCATTAGATACTGATGTCAGAGTCAGTATTTTTTAATCCTCCCTCTATAAGATTGTTGTGAAGCTGCATGTTCTCCTGAGATGTTTTGAACCCCCCCTGAGATGTGATCATAGCAGTACATTCTGGTACAACCTCCTGTGCTTGATTTCTGCTGTCCTTAAATGATCACAGTGCCACAGAGAGGAGGTCTCGCCTGCTCTTCATGCGTCAGTGGAGTCAGGTGGGCCACAGTAAGAAGGGGAAGATCAGTCGAGAAGAGCTGGAAAAATGGGCTAAGTCTCTGAACGCCTTGCTGGCCAGCCAAAGTAAGTCGTGCTTTGTTCTTAGATTGGAGGCAAAGTCAAATGACAAAAATTAGTTGAAGCATTTGTTCAAGGAGGCAGCAAAGAGGTCTGGAACTACACTAACTTGTAAAACTGGATAACTTCTCAACTTCCCTTTTCCTGTTAGAAAAGGGGCCTGAGGTTGGCAATGTCTGCTGATAGGTCTGTGTGTTGATCTGTCAGATGGTCCAGAAGATGTTTTCTCAAATATTTCTGTTGACCATGTTTCTATGAAACCTGCTTTGGGCATTTCAGTAATAGCAGCAAAAAAAGAAGAGGAATAATGATGATAATAAGAACTGTTATTTCTAAATAGTAATGAACACGATAACCGAAAGTGCAAATTACCCTTTACTCCTGTACAATAATTTACTTATGTTCTATTTCTACATAACTGCAGTGGTTCCTGTGTTGTTAATTTCATCATCTTGCGGAGAGATGTAGTGTGC
Source organism: Amniataba percoides (assembly GCA_037176925.1). Classification (NCBI taxonomy): domain Eukaryota; kingdom Metazoa; phylum Chordata; class Actinopteri; order Centrarchiformes; family Terapontidae; genus Amniataba; species Amniataba percoides. The sequence goes on along the minus strand of JBAJHX010000040.1, from coordinate 361,736 downwards.
TTGCTCAGACAAAGAATGGAGACAAATTCACAAATCATTTGTGTATCCTGGAGAAATAGTTGGTGATGGAGGCTTGATGGCTTCTTATGCTCTCATTTGTTAACCAGACAGTTAGTTAACACAGTTCATTTAAAGAAATGAATTTTCTCCATCTACCTAGCTCTGTACTGTGGTACAACTTGCTAATACAGTTTTTAGATATTGGCACTATCAGGACAGTTTGCTATTGGTTAAGAGCATCATTTGAATGGTTTAAAATGTACCCAGCTTATGTGTGTAAATCCAGACAGAATTTAAGACATATAATAAGGTGTTAAAAATATATATGAGGGGAAATCCATTTGTATAAGGCCTTACAGATCTGCTTTATAGCAACAGAAACTCCACAGGCTACCTTTAACTTCTGGCTCCTTCTTTGAGGATCTGACCTGAACTCCACATTCTGACATCTCTGCCCTGGAGAAATGTTTGTGCCACTAAAAATCAAATCTGTTTTTCTCTCTGCTTTTATCTGAACTCACATGTTGCAGCAGTGATGTTGACAGCTGAGCTGACGTCACTGATAACTGTGTGCTGTGCAGTAAAGCTAAAAGAACAGCACAGTAAGCTACAGCACTATTAGAAATCACTGCTTTAACAGAGTTTGTCTGAAAGTCTCTCAGCTCCAGGATGTTTGGTCAGTCTGACATTACAAAGGATTATGGTTGCAACACTATGTGAATAGGAAACTTGCATGTCTGCACAGGTAGATTCCTTAATCACATCTCTGTTCTCTGCTAACATTGTTTCTCTTGGTGAATTTTAGTATCCAATGAAATAATCACGTCACATCTATCAACAAAACCACAGCGAGTCTGATTACACCTTCTGTTAACAGTCTTCATGATATTTGGAAATGCTACAGAATTGTTAATATTTAATTTTACAGATGACACAGTATTATTATATTATAGATGACATGTTTTAATTATGTACTTAACGTTATTGTTCAGCATTTCTGAAAGCAGGCTCTGCTGTTTTAGATGTGTGAATGTGCTCTTCCTACAGTATGAAAACCAATTTGATGAGATTTATACTTCCAGTAATGAATTTAATTTACTAGTCATGGTGACTAGTACTCTAGTACTAGTTTCTTTTTACTTGCATGATATCGCTGAAGTATCTCTACTCATTTCCTACGAGTGCTGCTCTGATAAACCGTTTAGCTGATATACAGCATTAATCTTACCATAGATATGGTATATGTCCTTCAGCATATATGTTAGATTATTACCATGAGGTCATTTAGAAACAGTGTCTCCATCACATATTTTTGTCCACCAGAGAGCCCGTAGAGTCATCATTTACTGTAAACTACTGTAAACTATAACCCTAAAAGAAAAAGAATCCTGTCTGAATATTAACATTAGTATTTGGCTCCAAATTCCCAAGACATGGCTTAGGCCAGGTCCAAATTTTATCTAGTCTTATTTTGTCAGGAACTTGATTTTTGGTCTGTTTGGGTCACTTGCATTTTGGATAGATTATCCTGCAGGGTTCAGTTGGATTTGAGGCAGGCAGGAAAGGTCTATCAAAAGATGCTATCAAGTTGCATTATGAGAAATGTGTCATTTTTGGAGCTTTACCCATTAAAAGTCACTACATATTAACCTCTATTACTTTCATTTTTATCTTTTTTTTTATCTGTCTCCCTAACTGTATAGAAGTTCTATCATAAATTAGTGGAGTTCCTTTTAAAATCTTCCATCACAGCCATCATGGCTGCTGTTAACATAATCACTGCAACATGATGGGTTCAAAGTATAAGAGCAGACAGCTGACATGTAAGGTGAATCTCTGTGTAATCGTTAAGTTTTTGGTAACACTTTCTATGAAGACCACCAGTGTTATAAGGACATTCATGGTGGATTACAGTGCACTTAAAATGCCTCATGACTACACACATTAAGCTTCTGATGCACTGTTTCAGCAGTCATCAAACATTATAGCTGTGACTCGTTTGTGATCTGTGACTTTAATGAATTAAGAGTTCAGGTGTCTCATGGATGCTCTTAACTAGTTACAAATTAGAGGTTGACTGATGGGGCTTATAATTCATTAAGTCAGCTGTAGTAAAGACTCAGTGTTCTGTCATAGCAATAACAGAATTGGAATGGGCACTGCATACATCAGTGATGAAACATCATTATGAAACATGCTTTATTAGAGATGCATCAACATATACTTTGCTTTACTTAACACAGAACTATAACTTATTAAAATGTATGGACTGTTAAAGCACGCTATACTCTACACTCCTAACTACAGCAGATTGTTGAGCTGTGTGGAGGTGACGAGAGGGAGTCATTCCATTGGTCAACCTTTAGTTTATGACTAGTCAAGAGACATTTGAATTTATGAACTTACGTGTGTTTTTAGGTGTTGTCATAAAGCATTATGACTCACTGTGAATGCCTTCATGATGTGGTCTTCATAGAAACTTTACTGTCTTGCCACTGACTTTTATCAGCTCGTACTGTGTAACTGCTGTGGTTTGTAGTAGACGAACTGTCTTTGTCTAACCGGATGGACATACATAAAGTTCTAACTGGAGCCCCCAGTGCAGAGAGGGAAAAAGCTATTAGCAGAAACAGATGCATCAAGTAATGCTTTCATATGAGCTTGCCCTGCTTTAACTGACGGTGTGTAGTAAGCTGGGCAATGTGTTGTCCATTCATGGACCACTGACTGTGAATTAGAACAGGCTAAAATACAGTTCACAGTAATGGCAGAGAGAGCACGAGGAATGTTTTATCACCTAACAATGTCTTGCAATATTAATCCAATGTGAATGGAGATTTGACCATATCAAAAA
>JBAJHX010000040.1:333406-358782 GCA_037176925.1 Amniataba percoides | reverse complement strand
CACGAGGAATGTTTTATCACCTAACAATGTCTTGCAATATTAATCCAATGTGAATGGAGATTTGACCATATCAAAAATGGAAATCGTGTTCAGGCAGACCTGGAAGTTTGTAGTTGAGTCCAGTCTGAAATGGTTTTCTCAAATACATTTGGAATGAAAATGCTTACGTTGACTGTGAGTGTGATTTCATCTTTGGAAAGTGGCATAACATTGAAGGAAAGCAATCCAGTGTCAACGAATATGAAACTAAAGTCACACAAAGACTTCCTCTGTCTGCTTCCTAACATCATTATTTATTTTGGTCAGGCGTTTATGTGATTTGAAGCTGAGCTGTTTGGAGTTGATCGGTTTGACAGACTTCAGTAATGACAGACACTTTGGTAACTCTTTGCTTTGACTGTACTGTACACAGAGCTCGGTACTCTGTGTGACTTGGCCTCCTTATCAGTGCCATGCTAATTACGAGTGCCATCTTCTGCAGCTAACATTTGAGAACTGAGACATGTTATTCTTGTGATGTCAGCAGTTTGAAGTCTACCTCTGTACAAGTCAAGCATGTTTCACGTGTCAGGCTAAAAACAAGCCGTTGCTTTGCTGCTGGGAGTACTTGTGCTGATTGGGCCTGATTGTTGTCTCCGTTCTGTGCGTGGGTGTCCTCCTGTCCTAACACGCATAATGTTGCATGGTAAAATAAGCCCCACTTATCTCCCTCTTCCCCTTCTCAGCTGGTGTTTCAGTGTTTGGAGCATTCCTGCGCTCTGAGTTCAGCGAGGAGAATCTGCAGTTCTATCTGGCCTGTGAGCAGTATAGACACTCGTCCAACAACTTCAGCCTGCAGAGGAGGGCCAAGGACATCTGCTCCACCTACATCCAACCAGGTGCCCCCCGGGAGGTACATGCCCACTTTTATATTCAATATAGCTGTGTGCACTAAAATCTGATCTATACAACCTTTCTTCATGAAACAGGAAGTGTAATTTAAGTCCCGTCACATGTCCACACCTTTCTCTCCCCTCAGTGAGGTTTGTGTTACTCAAAGCATGTGTCTCTCTCCAAAAAATGTGCTGTGTGTGTTTTGGGTGGTCCATGTGTTTTTAAGAAGCTTGTTGGGGTGGTTCAGGTTTACTGTCACAACATTATGTCAATAGCTGCATTCATGCGGATCAGCACTTTTTTTCACTAATAGAACAAGATTTCAACCAGAATAAAACCACAAATTACAAATCTTGTAATTTGGGTGCAAACACCTCAATTACAAGGTCTAGCTTTAGATTTAACTCATATTTAACCAAGAAGAGTCTCTGTAGGTTGAAAATGTCTTTTCATAGTGTCTTAGACACTCAGAGGAACTAGAATTATTACTTTTAAAGGAGCATTATTCTAAACTCTCTGGGTGCTTTGTTTTCCTTACGCTCATATCATGAAGTCTACACCTAGTTGACTCCGGTAGTCAAATAGTTTGAATTCAGATTAATATCAACCATGTTATTTTTATTTTCCTCTTCCACCCCTCAAGTATCTAGATGCCCCCCCAGCATTTTTTTTGCATGCCTGGTGTTTTATTATGGAATGTCTGGTTATAATATTTTTTACTTATTCTTTGGCAATTGATTATTTATTTCAAATTCATTTCAGTCAAACTGAATTTTTATGTGGGGAAACAGTAAAGCCGATGTAAATATAAATTTAGAGTAATGACTGTGTGTTTTTGTTGTAGGTGAACCTGGACAGTAAGACCAGAGATCTGACCATCCAGCTGCTGCAGGCTCCCTCTCACACCTCTCTGTCCCACGCACAGAATCGCATCTTCTCCCTCTTGGACACAGACTGTTATCCCCGCTTCCTCCAGTCCAACATCTACCTCTCCTTACTTCGAGAGGCAGACTAGACGACACTGCTGGATTCAGGAGGAGGAACAGTGGCTTCCAGGACTTCTTAAACGTTGTAGAGCATAGAGCTAAATATGTCCTCAAAGAGTAGAGCTGCTATGTAGGAGGTTCGTGATATATATCTGAAGCAAATGTTGATGTCCATCGGATACTGTTTGTCAGAATACTACTCATTAGTTTTTTTTTTGGAGGGGGGAATATTTTGAATGCTTTCTTTCAAAAAGTGAGATATTCAGGGTACTGTAATCTCAACACTTCATGTGTGTGGGTTTCCCCGTTTCCAGTCTTTGTGCCAACCATGTCCTGACTCCAGCTCTGCACTGGCACTACACAGACATGAGACTGATACTGATTGTTCATCCTACTTTTAAATAAGGCTAATAATGTAATCTTCCAAGATGTTAAATGATTCCTTTCTTTGTCTTCATGTTGGCCTTGAGCTGCAGTACTAGTTACAGTTGGTCCTGAGAATTAGGAGAAACATAGTTTTACATGACTGGTGAAACTATCCAGCTTTTGTTTTAATCATTAAACACAGTAGGGAGTTTGTGTCCCCATGGTTCAGTAAGCTCAGTTTCCTCTGCTGACACAAAGGAAAAACAAGTTGAGCAAGACTGAGCTCTTCCTAAAAGGTCAAAGTTAAACTTATCTGAAAATCAAAACAAATTCACTCTTGAAGGGTAGTGCCTACCCAGCTACAGGGAAGTTGAGTTCTGTCTGCCTCAATACTGTGCTCTGCTGTTCAGACAAACTGTGTGCATATAGTAGCCTTGGAACATAGTCATGTATTGTTTGTGATGAGTTGAGAAGCATATCTTTGGATTTTGGCACTGTAAAAACTGAACACCCTCATATGAGGAAGACGATTAAAGAATTAGCAAATAACAGGAATGTTTGTCAGATTTAAAGAGAAAGAAATACAATCCTGTTTTTGTATCTAACATGGCTGTTGATTTCCATTGTTCATACGGGTATGTAGATAAGCACCAGCTGTGGATTCAGACATGTAGTTAGTGTGGAGGGTGGTCATCCCCTGCCCATGCAGAGGTTTCTGGGATACTAACAATGTGCCAATGTGCTTAAATTTTGTATCGCTATTACTCTATAAGGAGAGTTCATTTTGTTTGTTTGTCTTTTGTCAGACAGAAATGTGTTCTGCACTATCCTCTATACATTAGGAATCTCAAATAAAGATATTTGGTGAGTTGCAGTAACTGATTAACCGATTGTAATGATAACCCTTTAAATTTCATTGATTTCACTCATTCATTTTCTGCCACTCATCCAGCTCAGGGCCGATCAGAGTGACCCTGACACTTTCTTCAACTCCTCACGGTGGATCCCAAAGCGTTCCTAGATCAGGCGATAATAATAATAATAATAATAATAATGATGGTTAATATAAATTAAGATAACTATGACATCATTACATTAGTATTTAAACAAATGGATTATCAGAGATATGCTGAAAACTATAGACAGCATAGGGTGGATGCTTGTTCAGTGATACTTGGGCTAAAGCAGTTCGTCACTGTCTGCTAAGGAGCAGTAAACTGTGTCATGGCCAAATGAGAGCAGGCTTTGAATCCAAGAGCTGACTGAGTAAACCCAGAAGACTGTTTGAATAATTCTCAAGACAAGTGGTTTATTATGCCAGATAAGCAGTGTTAAACATCAGAGTGTGCACATCAGTGTGGGGTACTAACATGATGTAAAATATTGCTTCCCAGCCTTCCATAAATAGGAATGTGAGCTACCCTGTTTATAAATGTTTCAGCCTGGATTCTGAAGATCGTTTTCTATCGTGATCTGAATTCTGCTCTGTGAAAACTGCCAGAACAATGCAGGAATTCAAGGAGCAGCGGGAACATGATATCAAAAGATACTGTTTAAATGTGAAAGTATCTGGAAAATGACAGTTTCTGGAGGTATCCGCTCCGCTTAACTGCCCATCAGTCACCACTGAACATTCCAGTAATTCTTCTGTAACCCGCCACCCCATCAGCTAAATACTCCATCTCGGTCCAGTCCTCTGGGGTAAGCTGAGCATCAATCCTTTGCAACATCCTGTGTGTTAGCATTAGTGTTGTCAACTACAGAATACTGACTCAGTATCGACTGAATACTGAAAGCACATTATACCCAATTACACAGCTCGGCTAATTCTGGTGTTTCTTCCTTTGGTTCTCTTTGGACAAGACAGAATAATGGTGTTAAACACATGAAAACACATGAAAAACCCAGACCAGTCCTCTTCTAAAAGAGGTACACAGAAGACTGGAGGAACTCTAAAAGGGATTATGAGTATTGCCACATAGATGTTAACAACTGATATGCAGCAGTTCCTCATACTTGGAGAGTCAAGTTTAAGGGTCAGTTTACCCAGAATCCACTTAACTAAGTGTTACATTGCCATGGAGATGGGTTCAGTGTAAAGGTTTCAAATATCTGCCTCTCAGACACGGAAAACCACCAACTCCAACAGTGTAAGTGAATGGAAGTTCTCCACACAGCCGACAGCTTTCACTGCCACTATTCTTTGTGAACAGTGCCTGTCTGATTTCAGGTGTGTCTTTTGTGGTTCTTTGTAGTCTCACCATGAATCATACAGAGGGAGATAATACCACACACTTTCAGACAGACTCTCCTTAAAGACTTTTATGCTGCATTCACTAAAAGAAAGAAAAAATATGTTTTTATTAGTTATTTAAGAGGACAGGTATTTTCTGAAATGAGTCTGCCTGTGGAACACCAGAAGCCAAATGTATAAATGATGTGTTCATACAGAAACACGGCTATGCCATTTCTCCACACATAACCTTCTATTTATACAATTATAATATGAGATATGTAACCTTGTAGTCAAGCACTCTTTAGGTTGTTTAGAAATTTCATTGATTATGTTCTGAAAAATATCACAAAAAGACATTTATAAACATGATGTAAGTCACTGAATGATGAATGTATAATTCTTTTTATTTACATCTGCCATAGCATTTCTCCTCTTTGTCATTGTCCTCACATCATACAAACAAATGCTTCAGGACGTTTCTGTTTGCATATTTCAGTTCATGTTTATCTACATGAAATGAAAGCAACCAAACTTAGTGCAGATTGTTAAATAAGAGCAGGACCTGAGTGTTCAGCCTCAAGCACCCAGCTGAGTGAGCAAACCACCAGGAATGAGTGGAATCATGGTGATAAGTTAGGTGAGCACAGGTACAGGTAAAACTTGTCTCACTTTCTTACTGCTGGCAAAATGAGTTTGGATGTTGGCTGGGGCCTGTTGGCTCTGGCAGAGAAAAAGCTCCATATTTGGCTCCTAGCACCAGTTTGTTCAAACAGATCAAGTCTATTCAGCTAGTGGTCACTGGGTCACCAGGGCCTGGTGCTCCTGTGTTCCTGCTTCTGCTTCACCCACTGGGCGGTGTAGCAGTTCTCTCCTACAGTCCATGACCAGCCTTGTTTGCTTCTATCACTCTCTTTCCCAAACGGATGTCTCTTCTGGACCAACGAGTCTCTTACTGGATGCTGTTGGCCGTCCAAAACCCTGATCTCCTCTTCAGCAACACGGGCTTCAGCACCTCTGTCCAGCTGTGACTCTCTGCTGTCTAAGGTGGTCTGGCTGCAGATGCCGTCCTTCTTGGATTCACACAGAGGTGGAAACGAGAGAGGCTGGGACCTGGGTGAAGGTGCATGACAGTACAGGGTCAGCGGAACGAAGAGTAAGGATGAAGATAGGGGGCAAACATGGGGCTAAAATTGAGTGTAAAAAGATGCTGCATAATAACCATCTGTGCAGACAAATGCAACTAAAGCACACTGCATTAAGCAACTAAAGACTTCAATCCAACAAGTACTACTACCTAAAAGCATATCTGGAGAGGTACGTCGGTGTCTGTGTGTGATTCACAACAGCTCAGGCTGAGCCCCCACTGAGGAACCAGAGACAAAGTGAACGAGTCATGGACGGAGACTAGCAGTGATGCTGCTGAGAACGGACCATCAAACAACAGCATCAAACAACCAAACTACTATCTGTCCACAACCTACACTCACATATATTTTCTTAATGAAATGTGCACGTATCAGCACAGAGCTAGAACTCCACTTGTTCTTGCCAGAATAAAAGACATCCTAGTTTTGTTGTTTAGTTTCTATTAACACAGTTTATGATGCGTTTTAGTAACAAATGTCTGCACATGGGTCACTAAATCTCCTCATTTTCTTCTTTCATGCTTGTTAACCACCCTGACACTGAACAGTTAAATGACCAGGTGTTTAAAACAGTCATGGAAATACCTGCTTTGTGGTGTGTGAATACTGGCCAACCTGTGTGTGTCTGTGTATCCCAGTGCACATGACTGATCCCCCACTGGTCTCAGATCTGAGGAGGCACAAGGTACTAACACATGAGGAAGGAGAGCAGGGTGGTCTAGCTGCACTGCATCTGATTCTAGTAATTCATTTTAATAGCTCTATATTTTTCGGAAAAAAAGACATAAAGAGCAACAACAAGACATTTTAAAAAAAGTTCATAAAATGAAGTACGATCTAGAGGTGAATAGCCCTGCCCTCACGCCTCTTTCCAAGCATGCGGGAGAGCTTACAGAGGCCTTCAGGTTCGTTTGTGCTTAGCTCACATTGTTTAGCGATGAATGAAGGAATGATCTGATTGGTTGATATTTAAGTTAACTAACTTTCTATCTGAACCAATATATTATAAAACTAATCGATAGATGTACTGTGCATTTATTATAGAAATTTCTGGTGGAACGGCTCCCTGCATCATGTCAATTTTACTTACGTAGCACAAAATCAAAACTAATCTAGTGATACTTTACATTTGGACCATTTCTAAAGTGTACTCTTTACTGTAGATATGATGCTCATTCTAAGCTAAAAAATACATAATGATTCTCAATTTCTGGTGATTATACACTCACAAATACATTATAAATATTATACTACTTTTTACAACAATTTTACAATTTCATTTAGCAGACGCTTTTGTCCAAAGCGACGCACAACACAAGTACTACAATTATACTTACTTTCTGATCCCCCTATAGTCTCCACACGCCACCTCTGAACCTGATTTCTGTCTCTTAAATAGCAACCACAATAAGCATCCAACAAATGAGGAAAATATTAGAGGTGTAAGGAAGACTGAATATTTGGCGTTTTAGCACAAACAGGCTTTCCATAGTTTAAAAATCGACATTTTGTTATCCCAGGAAAATATCAATTTATAGTCTAAACACAGTATCTAAACACAAGATCTGTGTGTAGTAATCAGAACTGGACTGGGAATCTGCTGGGCTGCAGGATCAAATTAAACTGTGTCTGGGAATGGAATGGAATTTATTTGTTTAAGTATCTTACCACCTAAAAGCTGTTAAATATGTGGCAACTGCTGAATCATTTATGGTTATTTGATCACCGTTAGTTCAGGATATTAGTTCTGCATTTCTAAATTAGAGCTGCATAAAAACATGTAGAAAACATAGTAATAATGCATGTTTAACTTGATAATACAATGAATTAATGCTTGGATTACAGTTGGTTTTGAACGTCAGTATGTCAGTGACATGATGACACATGATGAGGAACGTGAGATACGGCTGAAAGTTCTGACAACGCAAGTAAGTGCCTACTGACACGCTGTCCATTATCTGTCTAAGTTCTTCATTTTTTCATGTGCACAACAATTACAGAAAGGAGAGTTCTAGTTCTCATGCTCCCTCCAACAGTGCTCATACAATGTGTATAACAAGTAAAAGAAAAAAAAGAGAATCTAGGAAATAAAATAGCACAGAGGTTAAAATATGGCAATAAAATTATGCATATACAATAACATAAAAGTATAAAATGAATTCTGTAATAGACAGCTGTACAGTAATGATAAAATCAATAACCTGCTATGTAACTATAATATATTTGTGCAATGAGGACTGGTTACCGTCGGGCAAGAGGAGGATGTGGATGATTATTTTTAGTTCTATATCTAGTTTTCTTTTTGCATGTGTGGTCTTTTTACTTTATTTCTGAGCACTGTTAAAGACAGCCGGAGACTCAAGAATTTCATTGCCAGCAACTTCCATGTAACTGTTGTGCATCTTGAATTTTTTACCAAATAATGACAAAGATTCAGTGATTCTTTTAAATCTGGATTTGGAGACAACTGGAGCATGGAATGGTTCACTGACAAAACATTTGCAATATTAAAGAATGATCACCAGCCTAACACAGAAATGAAGCATCTTTTCTAATGTCACTAAAGCCAGTATATCCATGAATGGTTCTGACAAGGTCTTTAAATGCCAATGTCCTCATTAAACCTTACCTGGCAAATGTTTGCTCAGCAGTCCAACAGCTCTGCTGTCCATGTGCCGACTGTACAGGCTGCATCGGGCAACCAGACCCTGTTGGCTACCAGAGAAATGGTAACAGCCAGCAAGAAGGATGAGAAGAAAACCGAAAATGTACAGAGCAGGGTAAAGAGAGAGAGCACAGAAATACAAAGGGGATGAAAGTGCAAGCCAAATGTAGTTATGAAAACAGTAAGAAAAAAAAAGGAAAAAAAATAAAAAAGGACAATTACAGAACACAGTAAAAAACAAAATATTACAAAACAGAAATTCGGATAAAATGCATACTTGGTGTATCAAAACACAAAAACAAAAGCCATAAAATGAAAATAGGACTGTGGAATAGAACGTGCAGCACCACGTTACATCAGCCAGTGTGTTTGGCCGATAATAATTCATGTGTGTGACAGCTGTATGACAAAAGGCAGCCTCACGTGTAGGTTTGTGGCAGATATTTTAATGGGTTCTACAAAAAGGCAAATAGATAAGACAGCCATCATGTTCCCCACTGTTGGGTAAATAACGACTAAGTTTTAAAAAGGCTTAAGGGAGCCTGTCATTCTCTCCTTGTATAAGTCAAATAATGACTCTAACAACAGACTCCACAGAAAGAGGCTATCTATCAAGCTAAGACACCACAGCCATTCCTTGAAAAGGGAAGAGGCGACTGTGCCAGGCAGAAACTGGTCAATGGAAGCCCAGCTGAGATCTATTGAGGGAACTATGGTAGTGTTATCAAAGAAACATGACGGTGAAAAGAAGAGACAAAGTACACAGAATTAATCAAAGGGGTAAAACAGAATAAATGGGGTGGAATGGGTGAATAACAAAATGAAGGAGAAGGGAAAGCGAGAGAAAGAGACAGTGTTTAGAAAGCCTTTGTAAAGCAGAAAAAGTAAGTAGAAGAGAGTGAAGGTGCCTCTTTGTGTTGGACATAATAAATGGCGGATGAAAGGAATGTAACATCCCTCTGCCATGCTGAGCCCTGACAATCTGCCACTGACATCTTCCTCAACACCTCAAACTATCCTAACCACTGCAATCAAAATTGTACGTGATTATAACAGTACTGGACACATAACATTTCTGTATTAATAAATACCGAGACATGCCTTAAGGTTCAGGTCCAGCTTAACTCACAGCTTAGTTAGTGCTGAAACAGGCGGTTTAATACGTGTTTGTTTGCGCTCAGAAAGGTTCCACTGTGGAGTCAGTGTTTGCACAAAACACTATAGTTTAACTGCCACTACGGTTGGCAAAGCAAGCAGATCATTAGACTAGACACAATTTGAATTAGATTGAGATTCTGTTAGATTGTGACGAAGTACAAAACATTAAAAGGCAGCGCTTTTTTTCCCAGCTGGTCACAAGCTTTCAAACTTTTAGCTTCCTGAGTCTAGCCATAGTTGAATGTTTATTGTTTTTTAAAAACAAACAAAGAAACATATAACTATGTATCATTATTATAATTGAATTGAATTATCATAATTAAACCTGCATGTCATTAAGAGGAGCCAGAGTTTCCATAGAAAACCCATGCTGGCATGCAGGAAGGTGAAGGCGTACCATTATACCATGATAATACAAATACTGCTTATATTTACAGTGGTATCTACTCTGCAGTGATGGTTAGGACTGTAACCGCTGCGACAACACATCTGATTGCAATAAGCCTTTAAGTCTACAAGACTTTCTGAGGCCAACACACAGATCCACAGATTGATTCTCACCTGGTTCGCCTTGCCCTGCAGCGCTCGAGGAGAGGGGACTGGGGAATCTGATCCCTGTTGCCCCCAGGGACAGAGGCTGGAGTGGCTCGAGGGAGCGCCCTGCTCGGGGAGGATCCCACGCTGAGAGAGTGGGAGCACTGGGAGGACACCGACTGCTGGGGGGAGTGAGGAGGAGAAAAAGGCCAGGGACGAGCCCTCTGCTCCTGTCGCACCACTGGACAAGAAAAGACTTCTATTTAGTGACTTTATAAATATGCAGTTTTCTTTTATATGGCCACTTGAGCACTGGGATGTGAACTGTACACTGGACGTTTTGTTTGTCATTGTCAACTCACTCAATACTGAGTGTATCCAACGACCTCAGGTCGCATCAAAATTGTGATCTTAACTCATATTTCTATGTAATCTCAGCTCTAAATATCAACGATTGTGATGCATTTTCTGATGCAGGAACATTGGCTGCATCAAAACTAGAGATCAGACTTTCTCAACAAATGACAAACACAGTATTACACCACGTAAAATAAATAATACAGAGGAATCTTAAATCTAAAATGATGAACCCCTACAGCCATCCATTTTCTTCTGCTTATCCACAGGCAAGTTGTGATGACAGCAGGCTAAGCAAAGTGGTTTAATAAGTGGAATAAGTAAAATGACTGTTTACCTTCTCTCTCCATTAACGAGTAGGGTTTGATCTCTCCGTCTGGCTTTTTTAGGGGAACCTTTCTCAACTGGGCCACTGTGGAGGAGAACACACTCAGAGAAAGGCCAATAAAGGAATATGACTGGATCTCCCTTCTTTTGCAATAGAGCCACATATGGTCCTTTATAAGCTACATCTGAACAGTATTTGCTTTGCTTGTACTGTCAAATTATCTAGTGGTGAGGGCAGGAATACTGGTTGTCAGAGCTTTTAGAGAGCATTAACCTTAAAAACAGAATTCACATTTTGGTCCTGAAATCGTCAAGAGCTCAGAGCAGATTTGTGAACACAAGCAAAGTTTATCCCAAAGCTTGAAACTAAGACTGCAGCCATTTTATTTTATCTAACATAAATTCAGCCATGGGAAAAAGCTGCTCCTCTTCACATGTGCTTGAACAGCCTGAGATCACCAGAATCCAACATTTCAATTCTGTTTTGAAGAAAACCTTCAGCCAAAAGATGATGTTTTAATCTTTATCAAATTAACTAAGGTGCCTTTAAAAATGAATGAAAGATAGTGATTGAATGATTGGTAACCTAAACCTCTGACACCAACCCAATGATTCTTAAATTTACTAAATGTATCAGACATTTGTTTGCCTCCTTTCATTGTGTCCCACAGTCCTACATTTCTTATGTCAGCCTTTTCAATACTTGCCACTGCATTGCTAGGAGCTTTGGCTATGTTTGTCAAGAAATGTATCCATCTTACAGTCACTACAAACATAAGTCCATGAGGACCAAGGAGTAGAGACTCACCAGGTACAACACTCATCAGCCTAAGGTGGTATACCAGGGCCAAGAGGAGCTACTGAGAACTGTTATTATAGTGTGACTCACACCTTATGAGCACATCAATCATCATAAACAGTTTCTTTGTGTTAATATAAAAATACAGCCTTCTCAAGCGAACAAACCTTGTGTTGATATTGGATGACTATGTGTGGTTACAGTGCCCTCCAGAATCATTGGCACCCTTTGTGAATATGAGTAAAACAAGCTATGAAAAAATGTCTTTATTGTTTATCCTCATGATCTTTCATTCAAAATACTCACAAATATCAAACCTTTTCATTGAAGTAAACTCATTGAAAGGAAAAAAACCCAAAATGTTGACATTAAATAAATATTTTTCTCCAAAACATGCGTGTCAAAATTATTGGCTCCCTTGAAAATCTTCATCATCATCATCATCAAAACAAATCATTAAAATCTAACCGAAGTCTTTCCAGTCATGTTTTACATTTATAAGTTCACCTGTTTGATTAGGAGCTCTTAAATCAACCGTGACTTTCTGTTTCACTGGAGTATAAATATGAGGTGACACAGGCCGAATTCTCTTTGTCATTAATCACTATGGGAATCTATCAGGGCAATAATTAACGAGTTTAAAGCAACAAGCAGTGACCTCTGACTCGAAAGGATCTGAAGAGATTTTTGTGAATATTTTGAATGAAAAATCATGAGGATAAACAATAAAGACATTTTTTCATAGCCTGTTTTGCTCATATTCACTAAGGGTGCCAATAATTCTCGAGGGCACTGTAAATATATCAGTGTATGTATCAGTGATCTGTCCGTAGACACATATATGGTTTTTGTTTGTTTTAGGAAGGTGGGAGCTACAAGCACCAACTCTCCTCTTTGTAGAAGTAAAAACCAACTCAAGTTTTTCTATTAAAAGATACATGTCTGTAATGTAATGCATAATGAAGTTATGAAGCACCAGGTTACAGTCTAGCATCAGCAAATATAGGTAAAACTTAACTACTGAACACTTAACTGATGAACAAACACAAAGGGAAAGTGAAACTAGAACATATCAAAAAGTAAGAGAACTTTACACTGACATTTATAACACAAATAATAAAAATGACGCCTGACAAACATTCGCTCTATGAGTTCTGATAAGGATGGTAAGCAGGTCATCCTCCTGTCACTCAGGTGATCTGTGAGGGTTTGTGGTGTGCAATATTTGGTGGGCCTTGACACCTGGTATGGTAGCTTAATATATGTCATGTACATAATACATGACATATATTGGGCCTGTATAGGTAGATAAATACAAGCATGGGAAAATGGGAATGGAAACTGACAGAGAAATGACAAAGAATATAAGTGAGATCAAGAGCATCCTACATCAAATGTGGACCTAATTCTGCTACCAGGGAAGGGACAAGATGCTGGGGATTTATGTGAAAAGAAAAAAAGATAGAAAAGTCCTTACAAAAAGCCGTACATCCCCTGATCCGTCAGAGGAGCAGAAGGTGGGCCTGGGAGAGTTTGGTGAAACAAAATATTTTGGAACTGGAATAAGGCAGAATTACATCTCTCTAATGAGGGAGATTTCTTTCCTCCACATAAACATGTGCAACAAAAAAGATGAATTTGTTGTGAAGTCAAAAGCAAGAGTTCCTTCTGAAGTTGTAGCATGCAAAATCCATTACATAACTGATCTTGATGTATTCACACAAGTCTGAGGATGTTCTTCTTCTAAAACAAAGGTAAGTAGATTCAGTGTTGATATAAAGACACCAAGAATACCGACTGGTCCAGCCAGTGAGGAGGCCATGCTTGAAACTGAAAAGACATTACATAACCCCTTTCACAACAACAAAGCAAAGTAATGGAGTATTGAAAAAGTTACCTGATCTGTTGATGAAGAACCCCTCAAACACCACAAAGTTATTAACCTTGACAGAATACAAAGAAAGACAAGATGATTGGAACTGCTAATGATAAAAGGTTGTCATCAGTAAAGCATCAATACATAAAGCTTTTTATAATAATATGGAGGGTTAACACTCAGTGAATAAACTTTTTGTTTTTGCCTGCACTGTATTCTACCAACCTTGAAAGTCCTCGAGTAGTTTGGCTCAAATCATTTTTCACATGCATCATCATTTCATTCTCATATTCTGCATTTATACACAGCAGTGGGCGGTAAGAAAGGATCTGGTATCCTTATGATCGGACTAGGATATTCATTTTTTTTAAAATCAGAATCAGCTTTTATCAGCGCTGGATGCTGTGTTAAGTCATGCTTTATATTTTCATCTGAATTTCTGCATATCCAGAAACTGAGATTTTTGTGCAACAGATTAACTGGCAACTGGAGAGATCTCACTAAATGTGAAAGTGGGCCAGATTTGTTTGAGTGAAGTGCAGCAGAGAAGTGGGAACTAAACGTTCACATACATGGATAGCGTGGTAGTAAAGAACAGACGATACCTGAGGAACACTCTGTGTCAGGCAGTAATGCTTTGCCAGGAAAGACAGAAATTTGGGCGAAGGTCTGTCATAAGCCATTAGAACTGGTTCAAAGTTCTTGTGCTGTAGAAGAGAAAGGAAAAACATACAGTGACTGACAAACAGCACACAGCACTGAACTCTCAGCATCCTGTATATTACATGGAGCAGATTATTGATACATTATTTCAGCTTTTCCTTTTCTTATTAAAGTTGCAAGAAGTTCTTTTGGGTTTGTGAGGCATCTGCATCAACAATGTAGCTTCAAGGCTTCAGGGATTCAATTATAAGCAGAAAGGATCTATTCTTCCACACAGATGCCAAATCACAGTGTTAGTTGGATATCATTGTGTTGGAAAGTTACAGTTATGGTGACAGTAACTGAGGCCCTGCCTGATTCCACTGCTAGAGGGAAGCTTGGCTGTTGTCAGACAATCTAACAAGCACTTCATCTAAAGCATACTGAGGCCTTTAATCTATTCAGTTTAGGGCTTTGGGTCGATTTGGGATTAATTCATAACCACTGTGTGATAATACATTCCAAATTTATTACAGCATTCACTGTGTGTGTGTGTGTGTGTGCCAAAGTTTATGGTCTGTTCTGTGTTCTGTATTCTTCATGGGTCACACACATCTCTGAAACACAAGTTAATCACTTGTAGTAAGTCCACAGCTCTCTACAGCTTCCTTTAGCAACTCTTTCAGGCAAAAGGTGCTGTAACAAAATTCTTCATATCTGTGTTTATATGTCCTCATTTACAATGTATTGATCATTATCAATTCTATTTTTAAACTCAGTTTGTTATTGAGTACACACATACACATTGGCCTGGACGTGCATTAGCTGCCATATATAGTAGCACCTCGGCAGTGCACAAGGGGTGAACACTGTCCAACTACCGGTCCACACTCCATTCTGTGGTCCTTACTTGACTTGAATGAGCCATCCCTCGAGCTATGCTCCTACATACTAAACCTCCCCTCCAAAAATCCGGTTGACTCTAATAACCATCTCCACCACAGTGTCTGCTTTACACTCATTTGCTCTGGAGAGATGCTTCACCTGCAACATGAAATCAAACAGCTCCAGCCCGTAGCCGTGCCGCTGCAAGTTCTCTGCTATGTAGAAATCCAAAACACACAGTGGCTCCGCCTCTATGTGTACGCCCTGTCGGTCCTGTGGAGGAAATACAACAAGCATACCTGTATAACTGATAAAGAAAGTTCAAACAAACATCGTATCAATGGAGCATAATTACAGCTCACCTGAAAATGTGAGATTTGAAACAAAACAAAACGGAGGAATAAAATAGGTTACTTACAAGCAGAAATAACTTTTTGTAGCCGACCTTGAGAAATCCCACAACCACACCGCGTCCCCTGTACGTAGGGTGAAGGAGGGCCAGCGAGTTTAGTCGGGATGGAGGAGGGAACAGAGTGAAGTGCAATGAGGCTCTGTGCTCTGAATAACTTTTTATGACACAAGTATCAACCTTGTTTTCCATTTGGGGGATTTGAGGCGAGCTTCTGTCATGAGCATTAAACACAGTGTCTTGTATGTCTCAGCGTTACAGTACATGCATTGTGACCACAAAGTGACTCAGTGCTGGTGAGCTGAGCAGCTCCCGCTGAAGAGTACCAGCTCACTCAGTCCTGAGACAAAACGTGGAAAATGTGAGTGTGTTTAAGGCTGAAAGATGATGAAGGATGCAAGATATACCCGTTGCTCTCTCCGTCCTTCAGCAGGTAGAGCTGATGCCTCTGGGACTGGAGCTTTGAAGCACTTGTTATAGGTGCTGTGAGCTGTTGAGCCTGTGAAGAGAAGGTATGAACATTATTAAGTATGTGCAGAAACAGCACAAAATGGATAGCTATAATTATTACTGTTGCAATAGTACTGTTTAACTGTAACTGTCCATAAGTTTATCTCCAAGTAAATTCCATCCAAGACACAGTTGAACACCTAATAAGAAGCAAGTAATTAGATCTCGAGTTAAGAATTTGTCAACATATGAATGTGTTTTTTCTACAAAACCTTCACTCATCAAGAAAACTAAAGTAAAATGTCCCATATAAAGTAGTTGAGAACTTACATGAATACAGTCTAAAATGTTTTTTTTTTATTTAATGAGAAACTATTTGATCAACAGACCACATAAACAGGACAACTGGTTTACTGTTCCTTACAAAACTGGTCAGCGCCACTTTCTGAACAGTTTCTGATACTAACTGCTGCAGATATATTTTGATTGACACCAAAGAACAAGATGAAACCCTGTGCTACTCACACATCATTTTAACTGTACAACATACACTCAGTGACCAGCATAGGCCCTGTCCAGGGGGCCATCGATTTCCCCTTCTATGTGTCAATCATAAGTGCCTCCACTGTGTGTTCCCAAGTGAACAGATGACTAAGAACAGAATTTAGGTGCTGATGTGTACTTACTGGCCAGTAACTTGTCTGCTCTGTAATGCCAAATGAGTACATTTCAATGTACTCTGGCTGGGCAAGCAGCTACTTACAGAGCAGACAAAGAAGCTGGACTGTTAAACATTTTCAGATAAGGTGTAGATGACATTCTGCTTTTGTCTATCTGGCTTTTTGTCTGTCAGACAGAGAAGACCCGAGTAAACGTTCCTTACGGCTGTATTCAGACATGACACCGCATTTATGAGAGTTGAGAGTTGTGTAATTGTACCATATTTAGCACCTGGTGCATGAGAGGTACAAAAAAAGGGTGGGAGTGAGAGAGTGGGAGAGACACTGTGACGCAGAGAGAGGTTGAGAGAAAAGGAGGCAACAAAGTGTGAGAAAGGAGGAGAGAGTGTGCGAGAGCTTTTTGGATTATTGAAATAGCTTTATTGAAAAATAAACAGAGGCACTGGTAACAGAACAAAGCAGACAAAAACTGACTGATTGAAATGATGATCTCATATAAACAATATATAAACAACAGAACAAATAGATTTAATGAAGCACTGCTGAGATATTAACAACATCATATTATATGTTATTTCAGTATTCACGAGTTATTAGAATCTTAAGTCTACTCTAACTCTGGTATTTATTACTGACACAAGCACTGACAGCAGCTCTTCATCTGAAACATTTCCTATTTGATTCTTTCTATTTTATAGCTGGCCTGCTTCACTGCTCAGAGAGAGAGGGAGGGAGTGTGTGAGAGTCAGAGTGTTAAAGAGAAGCAAAGCAAGGTAGTTTTGAGAATGCTTTTTATCCCCGTAAAGACTCCATTCGTGATTTTAAAACATATTTAGCTGTTGGAGCCTTAATGACAACTGTCAACACAAGCAATGCTCATCCTTTACTCCTCAGAATGAAGGATTTTCACATTGTTTTTTCTGTGACAGTAACCATTGGTGATGTATACATTTTTGGCCCTGACCCCAAGCAGAGTCATTTAATGTTGGGTATCTGCTGATTCCAGACTGGTCTGATCTGCATATGAATAAACTTACAAGCTTACAACTTGTACTTGCAGTGGAATCTGGCGTTGCTATTCAAGATCACCATTCACCATTTCTCACCCATCCTCTTACCAAGTCTGGGAATTTTAATAATCAGTGAAGAGCCTAAAGTGTAATTGCACACACAGTCTCTCTTAAAGCAGAGATGGACTTGTTTCTGCTCCGGTGGAATTGCTGCCTGTACTTAATCAACTGAACTAAATAAAATATACAGTATAGTATTATTTCATCCATCCGCAAGCTGTCCACTGTTTATCAGAATGTTCTTATCTAAAATCTGATTTGGGACACTTTTGCCTGAATACAGCATGAATATAGAATTTAGATCTTTTCCTCTCATGATCGTACAAAAGTAGAATGAACTGGGCTTGCTCAGCATTTTTATGGATGCCAAAGAGCATAGTTGCTAAATTACATCATTCAGTACACCTGTGTGCATCTGCATTTGTTGTGTTTCTTTTCTCATTTATTTAGTTTTTTTTCCTTTTATTTCTCTGCCTGTATATACTGTAAATGTTATTCACAGCTATTTCCACTCAAATGTCCTCATACATATTAAAGTTACTGAGCACAGGGGGTGTTGTATGCTGTACACACTGCAAAGCCCATTCAGGCAAATGGTGATTTGTGGTATAGGGTTATATAAACATAATGAACTTGACTTGAAACACACTCCCACACCTGAAGAGACTCACCTTTGCTGAAGCTCTCCCGAGCTCATCAATAACTGTGGCTATGTGGGCTTGAAGATCTGGCCTGCAAATATGAAGACAGTGTAGTAGACAGAGATCAGATAAGCTGTGTCCACTTGAGGCACTGTAGTCACGTTATAGCAGCAGAAATAAGGTCTTTTCTAAGTTTGCAATGAGTCCCTGTGGACACTGCAGCTCTTCCTCACAGTCCAACCTCAATCTGAACACACATTGTGAGGTTGCTTAAAAACAACTATTTAAACAGCAGTCTAAACAGCAGTCTAAATAGTACAGACGTGCGTATAAAAAAAGAATAAAACTTAAAGATAGTCTTCAAGAGAAGGTAACGTAACATAACGTAACTAACGTAGCTTAGTGTTGGCAGGTACAATGTACCATGCTAACAAACATCACACAGACAAGGAAAACTAGAGCTTCACACTTACCTTCCTGCTGATTTTCGCCCTGCAATAAGGGTCTGGTCCAAGATGGACACCCTCTCGGTGAACAACTGATTAATATCGAAAGGAAACTCCATAATACCTCTGAGACAGATGAGCTGATGTTGAGATTATCTAGGTGAGGAAACACAGGTTCTTAGCTAGCAAGCTAGACAGCTAACAGGGTTGTTAGCTGAGTCCTTAGCGCAAAAACAATTGTTAGCTAGCAGTAGGAGGACAACAGCTCTTCAACATTACACTGACAGAAGTAGACCCTTGGCTTGACGCTAACTAATGCTCTGTGTGATTTGCAAGAACAGGCACCTGCTATGTCCATTCTCACTACAGCTCCATTGTGTGTCTGTGCTGGGAGTCACCCCCTGGCTACACGAACCGTAATGTGTGTAAAAGACTGTCCCGTCAATCTGCGACACGAGAACCACACAGCTCAGGGAACCTGAATGAACATCTCCTGAAAGTGTCCCCGATTAAAACAACAAGATCAGCACATTTAGTGCAATATTCAGATCATCAGACAACTTTAGCTCCCCAATATATTTTTACCACAACTTTATGGGAGCATTTTATTTTAGTTTTACGGTAAAATGGAAAAGAGGTGAGTTAAGAGGAGAGTTGGTGTCCAACTTTGTACAGAGCTTCACTATGATCAGATGACTGCCTGTACTACAACCACTACAGTGTGACAACAGTAATATGATAACATATATCATCCACTTTGAACCAGGGTAGTATTGAGAACATTAGACTTTCCATTTGGTCACTGCTGGGTATTTCCTCTTTCTATGCTGTCTTGCAGTGGAAGAACATGCTGATGTGACACCTGTACACTGAATGCACTTGCAATACACTCTGAAAGAGTCAATTGAATTAGGAGTGGGGTGGTGGTGTGTGAGACACTAAAGGTAGAAATACATTTTAAAAGTAAGACTTAACAATTATTTGTGGTTCACTTAAGAGAACATATGCGTGCCTGTTCATATGAGACAGATATGGGCAACATGAGCTTAACCACAATTGGCCCACATATGGCATGTCATTGTATAAACTGCGCCATCACTGCCAGACCTGCTTCACATCCGGTTGACGTACCACTTGCCATGACAGCAGTCAGCCAGCACTGCCTGCGTGATGTCAGACCTGTTTGCTAGCAGGGGTAGTGTTGGATCAACTTTTTTTGGATGACAAGATACTAATAGGCTCTTGTTTGCCATTATATTACCCAAGTCTTCCACCTACTGTACAGACTGCTGACTGTATACAGGTATATAGCACTTTTTTAGTAATGTGTTGTAAAACGACATAGCAGAGAATTGAATAAAAAAAAGAGGAATAGTTTTCTCACCAAAACTTAAAAAATTAACATTTTTTCACAATTGGTACATCACATCCTCTGTTTATGAGTTTGCCCTCTCAGAGCTTATATCCCGCACTGGACATCAGTGTAGTCCACATCTTTCAAATTTTATTTCTCACTCAAATTCCACCAAGACCACGTCTGTTGTCAAAACTGAATTTACATTCAAAAACTAAGAAATTACAAAAATAATATTTATAATTAAAAAAAACTCTTTTACAGCTTGCATTTTCATTTCTTTATGACTTCTGTGAAAGGTGAGGGAAGCAAGGCAGAGTCCCAAGCATTTTATAATTGCATGAGATGAGACAATGTGGTGTTTCATTGCTGTCCTTCAGTCCTAGTTTACTGCCCATCCCTGGATGGTGTCACCTTTCCTTTTACCGTACTGTCCCTCTTGGATGCAAGGAATGATGAATGGCCAGGTATATCTACAAAAGATTGCCAGGGATGGCGTGAATATATTGAGAAATGTGGCCTGCCAACAACAGTGAAGTGACAGAGGTGTTATCACCCAGTCTCACCACATGGTGGTGCTGCAAGCAAATATCTTCTGAGGCCTGATGGAGAAACAGTCATACACTAGGTCTATTTAGCACTACAGGTTTTTATGATGTTGCCACATGTTCCAACAGTTATAACATTTTAGCTGGCTATTTTTTTTTTCATTAGAATAAAACATTATATGAGAATAGTCCGAATTAGATATATTATGATGCACAGTTGTTTTTATGCAGAAAAGAAGTGGTGCTGTGGGATCAGTAGTAAGAGGAAAACACTAGTAGAAGTGACATGTCACATATTTAGCAACCTAAAAAAAGCACTAGGTCTCCATTAATGGCTCACAGTAAATGATATGCTATGGGCTTCACTGTCACCACATCTGAAACAGCTGAACATCTGTGGGAGATTTACAGTTACTGTCAGGTTTCTCCATCAACATCACGAAAACATCAAATAAGGGACAATATGTAGGAAGAATGCTGTTCATCCCCCTGTAGAGCTTTACACAACTATAAGAGCTTCAGTTTAGAACTCTTAACACTGACCTTTTAAATATGGGTCACACTGTAAGAAAAAAAACAACCTAACAACAGGAAGAGAAACTAAGCATACGCAACAGCTCAGCTTACTTTAGAAGGAGACAGGAAACCACATAAAGTTTCTTTCTACCTGGTTTCATCCACCTCTGCAAAACTCCAGACCCCCAGTCCTTCCCTAAACATTCACAGGCCCAGACAGGTTGAAAGTGTAACAGGAATCCTGCATTAGGCAATGCAGGATTACACCTGTTATACTGTTACAGTTGCATAACTCTAGTGTTTCCTGTTGTTCCTCAAATCATCACATCACATTATCTCACATACACGTGGTTGCTAACTTCCATGTGACTTGGACAATCTCTACATTTCTAATTCTCTGGAATGATTTCTATTTTTTTCCTAGTTAGAAAGAGGTCATCAGGTTCACTGCCTCCTTTATGTTACTTCCTCATTCAGGAAAGAAGGGAAGACACATACACAGCATGGCCAAACGTATGTAGACACAATCTTTGTGTACTTTCGGTCTGGGACAGTTTTTCATGGTTTGGGCTCAGCTTTTAGTTGAAATGAATGTGAATCTAGAGCATACAGAGACCTCTGGAGCGCTCTTAATTTAAGATCATTTTTATGTCATGGGAAATTTAAAAAAATGCTTTTATCTTTTAATTTGTGTTTAGGAATAAAAGTAAACCACATTGATCTTTCTGGATTGAAGTCCAAACCTTTCAGCTGATACAGGCTGCCTGATCCAACACTACAACTTACAGCCATGTTCCAACATCTGGTGGAAATCAGAAACCAGATAGAAAAATACCATAAAGACCATAGAGGGAATTATATTATAGCATCATATTAAAGTCCATGGAGTCACAGTCACATTTTGAGCTATCACAAAAGGTTGTAATGTTCAGGTATCCAAATACCCACACACACAGTACCACTGACCATACTGTAGATGTATACATGTTTTCCTGCTATTACCAGAATTCGACCCAATTTCACTTAATGCCTAAAACTGTTACTGACAAAAGAGTTTTATTGACTAACATGTTTTTTGGTGAATGTTTTAGGGCTTAGAAAACTAATCAAATCAAGTAGGTAAGGCGCTCGGTTTTCCCCTTGCTGTCTTTAGGTGATCTCCCTTATCTTCACTGAATCTCTCACCACATTACCACATTTTCATGTGGTTGTGATACACAATATTTCTTAGAGACGGGACAAAGATTATGTTAAGTCCACAAAGGCCAAGGAAAAGGAAAAAACATTCATAGATAAGTGTGTAGGTATTTATTTGAAGTGGGTTATCAAACAGCCCTTTGTAAACCATTTTCCAACTACAATCACGCCTGTGTTATATTGCGTGAGGGGAGGAGATGAAGCTCTTGAAGGAAGATCACTGAGGCTTTGACAGCAGATGTTCAATTCATGTTCAATTCATGTTCAATCAGCACAATTTTCTAACCTTTACATGTGGTCAGTTGAGACCTTGTATGTCCCAGTTTGTTTTAAGCATACTCTTCACCTGGCACAATAAAGCTTCCTGTTCTGTATCATAGGAAGATGTGTCTACCCTGCCCGTGTCATAGTTTGCATTTTGCCCTGTTGTCCCTGGTGTTTTCTGCCTTGTGTTTCTTGTGCCCCTTGTATTTTCTTGTGCCTGGTGTTTCCTCTATTTTCTTGTCTGGGTTTCAGTATGCTTAGTGTGTTTCTTGTGTCCTCCTTGCATCACTTTCCCTGTGTCCTTTGTTGGTTGTTTCTTGTCTCCTGTCCCTGTATGTAGCTTCTCCAGTTCTGCTCATTTCATGTTTTATTTTGTATTCCTCCTCTCCTCACATGTCTGCCACTTGACTTCCTGCCCTTGTGTGTTTCCCTCCTCTGTGATTATTCTGCTCTGCCCTTATTCATTTCACCTGTCACCTGTTTCCACTTCCCTACCCTCCATAAGAAATGAAAAGAGTAAACTACCTCTTCTACTTCCTACTACCTACCTACCTACCTCTACTCTGCCTCTGCTTATCTGCATTCTGGGTCCAACCTTACTTATATAACTTTGTGTAATCAAGTTCTAATTATGTGTGATCAACCACATATTCATTGTGTAAAGCAGTACTTTTTTGTATTTTCCTGATCAAGTTTTCTTTTGCAGTCAATTTTTCAGTAGATATCCACATGTGCTCTCATCTTGTGTTGAGGAAGATGAACAGTGGGCCAATCTACAAAAAACACTGTTTCTCACAACATAGTCTTTTTTTTAGATGAAGGGGATTTGTGTCTTGTGCCAGATTTAGATACAGAATAAATGTGAAGAGGGTGATGTCCCACAATATGAAGGGATTTTTTCTCTCTCTTTTCTTTTCTTTTCAAATCTTTATGCAAAGTGAGATGCTCAAACTGTATGTGAATCATCTGATGGACAGTTTCCTGGGCTGGGGGGGAAATGTTGTGAGGTATCTGCCACTGAAGTCACTCTCATTGGAAAAGCAAGTTTAGTCATAATCCCACCCCCTCATTTATTACAAAGATTTCTACTTTACACTTTCAGTGAGTTCAGTTCAGTGATCAATTTTGAGTTTTGAGTGCCTATTGTGTTTATAGAGTAGTAAATGTGCAACTTGTAGCAAATCCATCGAGTCGAAGATACCAGCGAGGGGATAGACGACAAGATAACATGTTGTTATCTGATTAAAAGCAGCTATTGTCCAGCTAAAAAAATCCAATCCATCAGAATTTCAGCAATACTGAAACTGCTGGTCACATTTTTAGCAGTGACCGAAATGATAACCGTCATTACATTCAGGTATGCGCGTGATATTTTACATCTGAGGAACCCAGGCTTATCTTATCTGGTACACCATCAGTGATCTCACACAGCACTTGAAGGTGATACTCCACCCAAAATGTTTGAGTATGAAAGACTGAAACATTGTTCACACGAAATGTGGAGTTTAAAAGTCTGTAGTTACTGTAAAGACTGAAAATTCTGATGCTCCATGAAAGAGTCACATGGTTGATTTGAGAAGAACCACAAACCACAAATCCTCCTTAATTTGGCAACACCTCTTTCATTTTTTCTTCTACATTATTGTAAAATCTACTGCTAGTCAACCTGTCTCTTCCTTTTCTTTACAGCGTTATGAATATGTTTAACCATTGTAAAGCTGTAACAAGTTACAATAAACTGATCAAACTTTTTAAATTTCATTTTTGATGTTGCATTCTATCAATTGGTCCCCAAAACTATGGAAACAATCCACAATCTACAGTTAACAGCAGAAAATAGACATCCTGAATGACCACAGGCCCCCAGCCTTAGCCTCACTAGTTATGGGGCCATTTGAAAAACTGGTTAAAAGGAACTTCTGGACAGGATGGAGCACTGTCTCAACCTGTCAGTTTGTATACTGAACCAACAGGAAGGTTCAGAATTACAGTGTTCCCTCGCTATAACGCAGTTCAACTTTCGTGGCCTTGCTGTTTTTTTTTTTACAGCGTATGAATTCTGCATTCTGATTGGCTAAGGGAGAACCCGCGCATTATTTACTGTATCTATAACAGTAAATCTTTTTTAACCTTTTCAATCTGCTTTCTCTACAATCTTTACTGGTAAATGACATTTTACTTGCTATTCCACCGTGATGTTTCTGTGCTTATATGTTA
The DNA here is from genome assembly GCA_037176925.1 of Amniataba percoides. Classification (NCBI taxonomy): domain Eukaryota; kingdom Metazoa; phylum Chordata; class Actinopteri; order Centrarchiformes; family Terapontidae; genus Amniataba; species Amniataba percoides. The sequence continues at coordinate 334,141 of JBAJHX010000040.1, read as the reverse complement.
TAGACTAAATTTCCACTGTTACGCTGATGGCACTGAACTGTGCCTGCATATAAAACATGATGATGCACAAATTATTCTTGTATCTAATTATTATTATATCCAGATGGAGGGTCTAAGAACAGAGGGTGTTGTATGCTGCCCCTTGAGACAATCTGTTATTTGTAATATTCATTCATTCTTTATCTATACCTGCTTTATCCTGACACACAGGGTCACAGGGTGTGCTGGAGCCTATGTCAGCTGTCACTGGGCAAGAGGAAGGATACACCCTTTAATGGACGCCAGTTATTGGTAATGAATAAAATAATACGTAATAAAATTGACATGGCATCTAGTCTAAAGTACAGTATTGTTTAGACATGCCTTTCATATAATGATGAATGTTTGATGCCTGTGACAATGAAAGTACCACTTAACTGTTAGTCAGTTTTCTCCACTGTGGGACTTATCATGAAGTTGCGTTATCTCAGAGTTCCTCAATTTTTCACTTTATTTTCATTTAAGATAATATGGCAACAGATCCAAACTAGTATTAATCTTCACTGATCTGAGTCAGTCTCTCCTGACTAACTCCTACACATAATCCTGTCTGTCACTAAGCATGAAAAATTGTTCTCATTCTTACTCATTCTTACTTAGTTCTGGCCATTATTGTTATTTAACCCTCCTGTTGTCCTCGGGTCAAAATGACCCGCCACTGTGTTAAAAACCCCCAAAACATCCCCTAAACGATAT
>JBAJHX010000040.1:282535-325901 GCA_037176925.1 Amniataba percoides | reverse complement strand
GAGAGAGAGAGAGAGAGAGAGAGAGAGAGAGAGAGAGAGAGAGAGAGAGAGAGAGAGAGAAAGAGAGAGAGAGAGAGGAGAAAGAGAGAGGAAGTGGGCATGACATGCTTGAAAACAAAAAAAAAAAACCCCAATAGGAACAATAAATGTTGCTCTTCTTTGTGCTCGTTCTGTGTCTTTGTGACGCTGATTTGTATCTCTTACTGCTCGTTTTACATGGATTTGAGTTTTGCTGTGTTGCATCTTTCTCCTGGTTGTTTGCATGTTTGTACAAGTTTGTGGGAGACTTGTTTCTGTTCATGTGTAACCAGCAGCTGCAAAGCCCTCTTATTGACTCTGAAAACTATGTAGGTCTAATATTCAGTGTTTACATCTTTAGCTAAGAATGGATGATCCTCTTATTCTTAATCTTCATGTTTATTTATTATTTATCATTCATCAGCCTTTCTGGTGTATTGGATGTCTTTTATGTTTCTGTATCAGTTTTTGTTTTGTGTGTATTAAGTTATGTTTAAGTTTAAACTTATACACATACACACACACACACACACACACACACACACACACACACACACACACAAAACAAAGAAATTATATACAGACACACACGTATATCATGTGTATATCATATAATCTTAAGCAAGACCTTTAACATCCTCTGCAGGTTATCAGTAAGAACTACAACAACTCTCTGCCAATGTACCGCCCCCATCATGCATAGTGAATACTGGTGAATATAATATTCCCCCCCAGGTGCACCTGATATTGATATTCATATATCATATATGATATATATATCATATATACATGATATTGCATACTGCATTTACTGGTTACAGCAGAGGCAGTAACCTGTAACTAGTTATCAAAAAAGAGACCACAACCCATTAAACCACGTTTTAGCTCCTGTGTGCTTTTTGCTGTGAAATGTGGTGTGTTGAAAGTCAAGTATAAAGCACTTTTCTGAAACTACACACAGCCAGCTGATAACAGGCCGTTCGGAGGCATGTGAACAGCTGAAACACCAACATATGGACCAGACACTGTGAGACTGCACAACAGAGGGCACAGTATGAAAAATACCAAAATAAAATGCATACACAAAAACATACTGTTTACATTAAAGTAGAATGACAGAACTAGAGACTGGTTTATAGAGACAGTCATACACAAAATAAAACTATTTGATCAAATGATTAATAAATGAAACTTTTATTCATGTACTAACTACACACAGAACTTACAGCTAGTAGACATATAAATAAACACTGGTAGGTGGTTGTGGGGTTTAGGTTCATCACAGATCTGTCTTTCTTAAATTTGTTTCATGTCAAGTCACTGAGACAGTGAATTGAAGGCAGAATTGTGTGCTATTACACCATTATCCACATGGAGGTGCCATTACACAGGGAAACTTTCTTACTGTTGCTATGTAATGCACCCGTCTAACTGACCTTTATCCTGGACACCTGCAAGAAGGGAGTACACAGATGGAGCCTCCTGAGAAACACCATCACATGTTTATCTTAATCGTATCATTTATATTTTAGGTCTATATTTATTTTATTAACCTTAACTAACCCTCTGGTATATCATTTATTTTATATTATCATATTTTATAATCATTTTTTTCATTTGAGTATTTCTATTCTTATTAATATTTTAGCATTGTTTAAGGAGTCTGAGATTTACAAATTTCATTGCCAATGACTGCTTATAGTTGTGCAAATGACCATAAATTCTTAAAATCTTGAAATCTAAAGCTTGCTCACAGTGGTAAAGATAATGCACTGCACTAGCATAGCTTTGCTGTAACTACTACCTATCAAGAGTGGCTTGTGGCTTTGGAAGTTAAACTTTCTGGAATGAACATTGTGTGAATTGTGTTAATTCATCAAGTAGGTGTTGAGATGTTTCACTGGATGAGGCTACATAAAAACACAGGGACCACATTGTATCTAGTTGTTGAGGCATTTCAGTCTGACCGACAAAACACACCAGCTAAAATATTAATCTACTGAAGACTGATGACAGTATGAAGAAAAAAAAAACATCTACTTTTATTTTCACTCTTCCATTTCAAATAGTCTCTGACAGCAGATATTACAGCATGTATAAATATACTTTGGATACTGTACCACATGAAATACAGACTGTTTATGCAAAGTTGAATATCATCATTATTTACATCACTTATTTACAGTCAGTGTGCATATTCTCATGTGTGTCAACATTACTTGCATTTTCACCGCTTTACAGACTTTACACTTAAAATACATTTCAGACAAACATAGATTGATATTTACACGTCATGTAGCAGGAGCACTGCACAATACTCAGGTTTGTACATGTGTTTCTCAGCTTGCAGTAACAGTAATTCAGAAATGCTCATGACAACTCCAGTGACCTGTGCTACCATGAGAAGCTGCGCTACCACATAGAGAGGACACGAGAGCAAATGAAGTCAAAATCACATCTGTAGTTTAGGCTCAGATGACACAATACTTTTCATGACAGTTTAAGACAGTGTCAGAACTGTTCCTGAGCTCACTACTGATCCTGCTGACCTGAACCCCCCAAGCCCTTCTCTGCGATCCCCTCTCAGACTTCTCTGTGCTGGACCACCTCTCTGTCCTTAATCAACATGCTGATCTGTATTATCATGCCCAAGGGCATTCAGCCTCTCCTCTTCTTCCCTCTCTTCCTAGTTTCATACGATCACATCTCTCACCCACTGTGTGTTGGTTTGAATGCTACTGTTCTCTTCCATGGTTGTGAAACCAATAATCTTTCCAGGCCATCGTTATAGAGAGGTGGCAGTGTGGCTCAGGTCCCACCTTTTGACAACTCCTGAGGCTGCTCAGTTCCTGGAGCCATCCTTAGTTATGTTCTACAATCTACATTGTTGTAATCACAGATGTAAATGCTGTGATTGTTGATTTATTAACTGTACATACAACATCCATTTCTTGTCTGTTTGTCCCGGGAGAGGGACACCAACTCTGAGCTTTCTTCCATCTTCCCTGTCAAAGGGTTTCTTCTTATCCAATTTCAGGGTCTAAGGTTGAGGCAGATTGTGATTTGTGATATATATATATTGGGCTACATAAATAAACTGACTTGACTTGAAATGTATGGGACACAAAGAAAGAAAAAGACATGTAAATGAAAAGGTAGACCTTCAATGAAAAAAGAACAGTCACAAGAAGAGACAGGTACTGTATTCGTGCAGAAGGACAAACAATACATGGCTCTCTTCTATGCTGTTAATACATTCACAAAATTTGGTATTTAGTCAGGACATTGGAAATAGAACTTAAATAGAGCTTAAATCTCAACTTAAGATAGTTTAAAACAACTTAAAGCGGTTCAGTGGAACCTGTGTTTGTGTGTTTGTGTTAACAAACAACAATAACTATTAGAAACTCCCAACACTGCCATTTGCCTATTGTTCTCATTTGCTTAGGATGGTGATGTATTTATATATTCAGTATTCAATTTAGACTGTCTCATATAAACTAAAGAGAATACTTTTAAGGTTTGTTTTTGTTTGACTTTATGGTATCACAGTAACATTTATGAAGTTAGCAAAAACTCAGATTACCATGTAGAGTTTGCAATCTTACAATTACATCAGACAGGACGTTTGGCCATGTAGAAAGATGGTGACATAGAAAGAAAAATAAATCAAACCACAAACCATGTTTTCTAACATTTTTTGCAGGTCTGTACACACACACACACATATATGTCTGTATGTGTATATATGTATATATACATGTCTTGTCTACAAGAAGAATTAGACACCCAGACACAGCTGTAGCCTGACATTAAAGGGTGTTGAACAGATGCTTTTAGCCTCATGTAATGGTCCTTCAGCTCAGAATTGATACAGCAAACATCTGACAGATGACAGGAGCGTCCTAGGCTTACTCTTCAGCCATGAATCAACAAGGCTGAGTTCATACACAGTGAGGGGTTTAGCATGAACACACACAACTATGTACAATGACCCAGCAGTCTCTTTGAACAGAGACAATGTAAAAAAAAATCACAATCAAACATTTAATAAGATGAAATAAGATGACTATGTAATGGATACAACCACTTACTTTGTCACAAAACTGGCATCATTTATCATTAAGTCTGTCCCTTAGTCCAACCTCTTTATACAGTACATAGCACTATCTAAACACATTAAGAGGCAATACTCTAAGGTACAGATACAATAAATGCTTTGCCATAATATCTTTGTCTCTAATTCACCTTACTGTTGCTATGCTTGTCAAGCTTTCCACTCTAACGCTGCAGTGTTTAAATGTTAACAGTAGCAGATTAGTCCTTACACTTAGGCTCGTGTGTGTTTGGTTTTGGAAGGTGTTGAAAAGGCTCCATTTTCCAAATGCTTTGGATACCAAGTATTGCCATGAAGCCCAGTACATTAGTCTGTTGATCTGTTATAACTACTTCATGAAGTAACCTAGCATTAACATGCAAGGCCAAGGATCATTTGTTAACCTTCTTTTTTGTATGGATTGAGTCCTGTACTCCTGGATTCAACAATATAGGAGTTTAGGCTAACATGAGCAGCTATTAGTGCTTTATTGGATTTGAGAAGGTTCACACGTGAACGTAACATTCAACTCTGGATAATATTACCCAAATTTGCCTGATTGGTAAATTTTCCTCACCCTGTCTAAGTCATAATAACAGTTATAAATGTTCATCATCATACAGCACTTTAATCCCAGGGTTAACTCCAGTGCAAGAACAATGCTGCTCCTTTATTTGCCTGTCTTTTGCTGTCTTTTGCTTTTGACACCACTATAAAATGCATTATGTGCACACTGTGGTATGTGTTACATTGAAAAGCTTGACAAGTCAGCAATTGTAGCTCAGAGGGATTGATGAGGAGTCAATCAACAACTCTAGTTGGCACATGATAAATCACTGGCAGATCACAGATGCAAAATAGGGGAATTAACAAGATGCATGCACATCTTTTTTCTCTGAAAGAAAACAGAAATAAAATATTGATCACCTTGGAAAGAGTGAAACAAGTGGAAAGGTAAATCCTCATTGAAGATTTCTTCAATATTAACCTTTCAACTGGTTATCCTCCAGCTCCTGCTGATCAGTGAAATTAGTTTTAGTGTCGACTCCTCAAAGAGATGCTGATCTATTAGTCAAACTCAAGTTTTTACTTCCTTTTCTTCATGTTTATATAGCGGTAAACATCATTACTGTGCATCTCATTTGTAGAGCAGCTGCAGCCGGCTGGGATGGCAGTTATTTCGACTGATCTTGCTGTCCGGCTGGTAGAGGGCAGACGAGTTGGTGAAGGATGGAGAAATGGAGTCAGGGTCAGTGGTAGGGGCAGGATACCCTGGTGGAGGGGCCAAACACCTGGGATTGCTCTGAGGGATGACGAGGGGGGCGCTGTGGTTCTGATTACTAATAGTAGATGCTCTTCTCCTCGATCGCAGCGCCTGGCGCTCAGACAGTTGATTTCTCAGTTCCGACACACGTTCTTCTTTCTGAGTGGACAAATTGTGACAATGAGGCAACAGTCTTCCCTGGGACAAGGCTTCTAAGACTATCCTACTGTAACGTTATGTTTTAATCTATCTGATAGATTAGAAAGAATATGAAAATGGGTATGAGACGATCCAGGCTCATTTCATATTGATTCTCTAAACAATAAATACAAAAAACATTTTTTCACATATATCAATTCAAATAGTTCTGGATTTCCTTGCCTCAGTTTTGAGACACAATACAACAGAAGCAAATGGAATTTATTGTTGTTGAAAACTTATTGTTGTTATGAAAACTGTGTTAAATGATGTAATTATGAATAGATGTAATGACACCTGAGTAAACTCTGTCTGCTGAGGAAGGTTCTGACACGGGATTAAAAGCTGTGGAAAAAGCAAGGAAGTCAGCTTCTTCATTCCTAAATGCATATTTGAATGAGGGAAGAGAAAGAATTAAGAGTTTGTGTGAAAAAGAGAAACCGTGGCTGACCTCCTGAATGATCTTCTGTAGTTCTTTGTTCTCTCTCTCCAGCTGTCTGGACTTCTCCTCATCGTTGTTATTGGTAGATGAGCCAGTCTTCATGGTCTCCTGGGCATCTGACTGCCATTCACCCCGCGTGATCAGGCGCCGCATCTACGAATCATGCAAATATTTCCCTTACTATACATAAAGACTCTTCCTGAATGTTCACCAGTCACTGAAGGAGTTTATTAGGGTTCACATTTTGTATTTTACCCTTTAGAGCTGAGTTGTAAAATGAAACACAAGCAGTAGTGATGTTTACCTCACAATGAAATAAAGTAGAACAAAAATAAAATAAAACCATATATGCAGTTACTGATAAATATACTTCTATACACTCCTCAATGATGATTCAAATGAAAGGAGCACTTAATTATCACAGTTTAACATCAAGTCAGTTAAACTTGAGAGACATCAGTCTGTCCAATGAGGAAAAAAGACATTATGAATCAATTTGATTTGTTTTGGTGCAAATGAAAGTGACACCAGGTTTACTGAAGAGGCAACAGTAAGACAACCTCAGCGTCTGCTACATAAAGTAAAACTGCATTTCCCTGATTTAGTAACAAACATGGGATGCTCTGGGATGCTTTGTATGCTGCTGAGCACTGACAGACTGTCCAACTCAGTGCTGCCCTGATCCAGATTTTGGAGGAGATCCCCCAGGACACCATCCGCTGTGTCATCAGGAGCATGCCCAGATGTTGTCAGATGTTGTCAGGAGAACATACATGCACGTGGAGGCCATACACACTCCTGAGTCACAAAAAATAAAACTCATGCAAGCTGGGATCAGCCAGGGAAGTTTTTACTTTGATTTTCATCGTGACTTTGAATCTAGCCCCCACTGGTTGGTGATTCTGGGTTCCACTTACTATTATGATGTTATTTTGTTCTCAGTGAATTATGCAGTGCCCGTAAGTAAGGTTTCAAGATTCAATATGTAGATTAAGTATTAAGATTAAGATTGAACAATCTGAGCAGTGTTCATACTGTGTATACTTGTAAAAATAGATGGACTGCATTCATGTGGTGCCTTCCAACTCAACACTCAAGACAATGCACTTTATAATTTTGCTTCTCATAAATCCATTCTTACTCCCAGAAAGCATTTCTACACTCAGAAAGTATGTACAGTATGTACAATTCTGTGTAAAATTCCACGTAACTATTATATTATTCCATAACTAATTACACAGAGTGCAGAAAATGAAAATGAGTCTAACAGCTTGTGCAAAGAAGCTGATCTGTAGTCTGGTGGTATGGCAGCAGCTACCTCTGCATTGCTCACCAGAGGCAGCAGGGTGAACAGGGATGGGTATTATCCTCGTGCTTTACACAAGCTCTCCAGCTTACCAGTACCTTTGCTGCACAACCCTTGTGTCCTGAGGGACCAGTTGCCTCCATCTCTCACAGCTCTCTTGTGACTCATTTGTCATATTTGCTAAAACTTTCACTGTACTGACATCAGTACATGAGATAATGCGCTAACTTGGAGTCAGCCTAATGGTGAATAAACAACAACCAGGCAATGAGAAAACAACAGTTTATACGGAAGTTAAAAAGAAGAGAGATTAGGAAAGCAAGAAAGCAAACATTAGATCGAGTAATGCTGCATGATGTATATATTGAACATAAGTTCATCAGTGAGGCAAACGCCTGCAGCCAGGTCCCACAATCTGATGTCAGGACAGTGAAAGCTTCTAGCCCGTGGTGACACTCCTGGTGCTGGAACTGCATGTTTCATTGTCAGATATGGATGTAAAGTTTGGGTGTCAACATACTTTTAGCCTTATACCGTATGACCAAGGACTCCTCACACTGGCCACAAGAGAAGTAAACACACACCCTCATGGTGACAGCGCAGCAAACTGTTGAGCGCTTGAGCAGGTATTGGTGCAGACACAGCAGAGCACAGCCCATATAAAGCTCATTATGTGATATACTATGCCAGCCAAGATAACTTTGATCCCTGATGAAAGGCAATTAATTATGTCTGACACTTAAACTGCTACTCTTATCTTCAGGGAGGCAGTGACGAGGACGCTGCTCTCCTTTTACCTTGGGGACGAACAGAACTACCAGGGTGATGTAGACTGAGAAGACGATGGCCAAGGAGGCAAAGGCAAAGGAGGCGTCCTGCTGGGAGGAGAGGATCATGGTGACCGGAGCTGTGATCATACACAGCACCTGGAAAACAGAAAAAACAATATTTACTTCTTAGGTCACAGAAAAAAACCCAACACGAGTCAGATCACCATGAGTTTGCAATTCAAAAGATACAGTGGGTTTTTATAACCACTACAGAGCAGAACATACAGAGTTCATTTTTCAGTGGATTCAATAAACAACCAAGTGAAATGACCTACAAGTATCTGACATACAACCATGATATGAGCTGGTGAAAATCTGGGCAAAGATACTCAGCTTTATCCACATAAAGATCTTTCAGTAAAACAGCATGTCCTTTTGGAACAAATGAAAATTATTTGTATCTATTTGTTTGTATGTATTTGTGTCTATCTGCATTAAGGATGATATTATAATATCTTGAATTTATTTTTTTAACACGCTGATAATGTTGTTTCATAAATTCACATCATGTAAATGTGGTACGTATGGTTCCTTTGGCAACACAAGTGTAATTTTCATCATAACAATAAAACATAATTAGAATCAAAAACAGGAGTCAGAAAGAGGTTGCAGGAAGAGAGAAAAGAGGAAGAGAATGTGCGAAAGGCTGAGATGACAAAAGGAGGTCTGTGATAGAATGTGAGGGCGGAGGAATGAGGGACAAGGACTGAGCATGAGAGAGGTGAGGCTGGCAATCAATAGTTATTGATCAGCAGTCAGTCATCCCTGAAGAAAAGCTGAAAAACAGAATCCAGAGTGGAAAATGGAAGCAGCGGGCCGACACATGCAGCAGCCATGTTTTCTCTGCCGTGTCATTACGTACACACAGTGATGCACAAACACAATCCTGCCCTCTGCTCACACAGAGCTCATCCAATTTCTTTTGTCCACCTCACTGGACTAAATAGCGTTTCTGTGCATGCATTGATTTTTGTGCGAGAGCTAACGGCAGTCATTCATTTGGAGACGGACGGTTTCGAAACAAGATTGCTAGCTCATTAAAAAAAGAGACCAAAAATGGCCACAAAATGTTGAAAGTCAACTTTCTGAAATAATAACTCTTAAATCAAAATGAGAGTATTTTGATTGTGGTGAAAAACGTTGAATGAACTAGCAGCTTTGGTTTACGGTACAGATATGCCTGCTGATTGGTAAGACAGAAACAAAGCAAAATACCTTCTTAAATACATATCATGATGTCAGATGAATGAAATGAAGCAAACTGTAGACTGACTAAACTGTTATCAGGCTGGAGTAAAAGTGAAAACCTTCCCATTGTTAAACATGTTATAGGATCTTTATCCTGTCATCTGTTTCCACTCCAGTAAGACCAATCTCAAGTCAGCCAGGAAACTAATTCTGAGTGTAGTTTCAAGTAAGGTGAAGCCTTGAAGTCTTAGTCGTGGGCCAAATCAGGCAAATTTGAAGTCAGTCAAGGCAACAAATTTACAAGTCAGTCTTTCAAGACAAGTAATTCACTGTTCCACAATGACCAGCCAGCCTCTGCTTTACACATGTAAGAGATCCTGTAAACAATTCTGAGAACTAACCATGTTTGCAGACATTGCTAAAATCTGACTAATTCATTTTAGAGATAGCGGGACATGACACACATCCATAAAAAGCAGACAAAAGCAAGAGGAAACAGCAATAAAAATAGTTTTTCTCTGTATCAATTTACATTTCACATGCTCAGTTTAGGCCTAAAATTAGTACAGTGCATAATGGATAATTCTCTGAGATGAATTAAAATGTAACGATGGGAATGGAAATCCCACCCCCCCACAGATGTTGCTAAGTAAAAAGCCACTTTCAATTTGTGTGTGAGTGTGAAAGAGAGAGAGAGGGAGAAAGAGGCTTTTGAAACCAGCAGCAGATGCCTAATTTATTTTTCGTCCTGTAGAGCAGAATACTGTGATTTACCAAGTGAAAATTGGTTGCAGTAAAAGGATTCTTATTCTTGAATATACATTAGAGAGCTGTACATGACAACTTTATCTGGCTGTGTGAAAGAGCAGACAGAATCAGTCAATCACAGATACAGAGAGCAGTGATGTTTTTCAAGACTTCAGGGGAGAGTGTCAGATTTATTCATACTGGGCAGATGAAAATCTATCAAAAACCTGGTCACAGTTGGACCTTGTCTGCCTGCTCTTTCAGACAGACAGCAGAAAGGAATTTTAGAAGCAGTGCTGCTGATGCATCAAACAGCCAACATTATTTTAGCTCATCAGATATATAAAGATAACATGAAATTTCTATTGCAAAACTCCAAACACTGATTTCCACAGACAGGTGACAAATTATAGGGAAAATGGAAAAAAAAATCAAACATCTATTTGCTGAGGACACGCTCAAATCCTTTTCAGACATAAAATCAATATATGAAATTCCAAAACAAGACATTTTCAAATACCCACAAATTTGCCATTTAATTAACACCCTGGAAGGAGAAGGACACTTGTGAAAGATCTTGGGGAAGATTTTGGTGAAATCCACATCACTAAAAGGGAAAATCTAAAATGTATAGTGCTTTATTAGACCATCACAGCTCCTCCTTGACCTCTCTTAAAAGCAAAGGGGGGACGTGTCTTTGACGTGACGTTTGGAACACGTTGCAGCCATCAAATTCAAAAAGAGTGAAGATTTGCAAAAAAACAATAAAGTTCATCTGTTTGAACATTAACTCTTTATGACCTGAATAGAACCACAGAACAGTGCATATTTTTACATTTACATGCTGTAGTGCTATTTTTTGGAGCATTTTAATTTACTATACATCAACACAACCCTTTGATCTCATATTTTAATAATATGTATAGATTTATGTCCAGACTAAAAAAAATTAGCTGCTAAAAAAGTCTAACAAACCACAAAAAAAAAAATCATTATTACTGTATTGAAACTTCAATGGCAAACGAGAAGGCGACATGACATCATCACTACAGCGTGCTGACATGTCTACCAGCGTAGGAAGCAGTATAAAATACTGTCAGAGTTATGATGTTGTTTTGTTGTGAGAGCGTTTTACAGTATTAATGCAAACACATTAGCGGACCGAAAAAGCGCTCCGGGACATGTTGAACACGTGATATGAAAGAGCAACTCCTCCGGTTTTATATGCAAAAAGAATTATTATCTTATATGGTTGCCGTTCTACTGGCATTTAAAACAGAGGTGAAGTTGGGAGCGCCGGCGCTCCCATTGGTTTAAAAGAGTTAAATGTCTTGTCTTTGTAGTGTATTCAATTGAATATAGGTTGAAAAGGACTTGTTTTTCTTTACGTTTTACACAACGACCCAACTTCATTGGAATTGGGGTTTCCAAAAGGAGGCAAGGCCAGTTAGTGCCATAAAAACGCAAAGAAAGATTTAAAAATCAATTCTAAAAGACAAAGAGGAACAGTTCAGGTTGAATAAAACACGAGTTAAAGTGATTTCTCATAAACTCTCAAATCTCTCATCTAAATCCTGGCAGCAGCATTTAAATGGTCTGTAGTCTTACAGTCTTTTTAGTTATGGTTGTGTCTACAATGCCAGTTATCCCTGTTTGCCTAGAATGCAGTCCTTCCTATTTGAGCCATCTAGGAGTATCCTAGTCTTGTGTTCGTTTAGGTAAAGGAAATTTCTGCTCATCCACTTATTAATGGCATTGGACAGAGTGTTTGGGTCATCTGGCCTCAGATTGGGAACAGCAGAAAACCGAGGACACTGCCTTGGGCCAATCTATGGTCAATTTTCAGATACGTGTTCCCAAAATCTGCCATTCCTTCCAGTAATGTAAGATTGCATCCAACTGGAAATGAAATGAAGTTTTTAGACACTTGTTGTTCACACCCTTATGTGCGCGACAATCATCAGATCATAACATCAAATCACACTATGATTTTGCCAACGTGCACTAAAGCAAATGAAGTCTACTGTCATTCTTAACAGAAAGAAGTGGTTGAGGCAAAAGAAGACAACTTTTTTCACCCAATTCATTTATAATTCATCTGCCAATTATTTCCTCCTCAATCATTTAGTCTGTAAAATACTGGAATTTTTTTTTCAATGCTAGTCACAGTTTCTTGGCATTGAATAGCATAAGTAAAAATGAATAAAATTAATAATTGTTCATAAGAATTGTTGCAAATAGATTAAGTAATCCTTGCAGTCTGCAGACTAACAGAGAGGCCGGCACTGGCAAACACATTCATCTGAATGCCAACAGCTACAGCCGCAAATGCACACTATTCATGTGGAGAATATTCACATACTGACAATTGCCTCGCTCATTTTGTTTCCTAATTTATTTCTGAGATTACCCTACAGAGGTACAGTCCACACTGTATCATAGTGGCAAAAGAATGTTTCTGTTCTGTTTTCTGGCAGTTATTCTGAGAGAACACTGACGGTCAAGTTCAAATGAATATGTTTTATGCTGCTGAGATGCTCTCAGTGATTTAGTAACAAGCGTTTAGAACAGTGTGGGCTTGGGAGGAAAACTCCAAAAAATTATTTCAAGCTTTCAAACTGCATCCATCCCCACTTGTACTTGGTGGTGATCATGAAGAAATTTACACTGTCTTTAAAAGGGACAATCACTTGTCTTTTCTTCAACATATGACCAAAATGTGTCAGCTGTGGGAGGCTGAAAATGGTGAGGAAACATTATGTTTTCCAGTTTTCTGCATTGTTGTGGACTCAGCTTTAATTTTCAGCTTTGGCAATACACATACACAATACACACAAACACAAACTAATTGGACTCACTGCAACATTATAGATGGCCATGCCCACAGCTCGGTGGTCGTTAATCTTCTCTGTGGAGATGGACTTGGTCTCATAGGCCAGGAAGATGCCAAGCAGCAGCAGTAAGCCTTTATAACCATATACCACACCTGAGGAGATGGACAAGATGGAGGTGTGAGGAATGAAGGAATTCTTTGTGTTTCGACTGAGTAAGTTCTTAGACTGTTTGTTACAAAGCTTTATCTTATAAAATATCATACTGGTGGTTTTACAAATCCTATTTTATATTATACTGATTTCCTAGCTGTCCTTACTACCAAATTTAGAGACTTACAATGTCTTAAGATGTGTTTGAGTCATTTTAGTTGCAGTTTTGGAAAAGCTGTGGGTCAGTTTTGTTGGACAGACTGCTAATGTGCTGATATTCTCTGAAGATATTTACTGGGCTAAAGCCTGCAGAACCACTAATATTCTCTCTCTAATGTTCTCTATAGAAACAGAGATGTAGAAAAATTGAGGATTGACTGAGACATTGATGGAGAAGGTGCTTTGTATTCCACTCACCTAGCCAGGTGTTCATCTTTTCTGAGCTGCAGTGCTCTAGTAAAGGCTGGATCAAAACATCCAGATCACCTTTGGGGGCTTCTCTAGTGAATTTCTGTTCACATAAATAAAACATGAACACAGAGGAGAACAGATACACACTCCAACTTAAACAGCATCATATAAAACATTTGAACGTTTATGAGTATTCTTTTGGAAATCTGTAATTAGTAGCAACAATTCAATGATTTACAGTTGGCAAACTGTCAGAAAAATGTCAACAGATTTGATTATTTATGATTATTTTATTTTACTATTATGTGAAATTACAATTTACACTGTTGCCCATAAAGTTGGAATAAAATATTTTTTACCTCTTCTCATTGAATGACTGTGACATTGTGATTTATTCTAGATGTGTGATATAACTTCTACAAAGATATCTATCTAAAGATATCTATTTATCTATCAAGAATAAATCACATTGTCACATTATTTCATGAGAAGAGGTAAAAAATACTTTATTCCAATTTTATGGGCAACAGTGCGTACAACAGTATACAACAGTATATGGTGAATACTGCATCTTACATTTGTTTGACATTTCAATAGAGTATAATATAAAAAGATTGATTGGTTTGTCATTGAAATAACCGACAGATCAACTGATAATTAAATTATCATTAAAAATGTCTAAATGTCTAAATAATATCATATTCGGTGTACTATAGCATAACACATTCATAATCATAAGCAAAAAGTGATTTTCTACTGGGGTTTTTTGTCATACATGTGCACTAACTGAATTTTCACTTTAATTAAATTCCATCCATCCAACCATTATCTGTATTACATATCCTCACTGTCAAGGTCACGGAGCGTTCTGCAGCCTATTCCAGCTTTCATTGGGCGAGGCGGGGGACACCCTGGCATTACAGGGCTGACATACAGAGACAGACAATCACACACACTCACAGCCACACCTTGGGGCAATTTAGAGTCATCGGTTAACATAATCTGCATGTTTTTGGATTATGGGAGGAAGTTGAAGTACGCAGAGAGAACCACACAGGCAAGCTCCTGCTGTGAGGTGACAGTGCTAGACAGTGCTGTCCTTTGATTAAATCATTTCATTAAAATATTATCAGTCATAAGCCTTCATATATTTAATTTCACCTACCTTTACTATTTTTCAGTTTATCAACAGTCAGCTCCGCTATTATTATGTAAAGCAGTGGATATAATATAAATGAAGATAATCTTTTATAGATCCTCAGGAAATATAAGATTCATCTGATACACAGTTTGGATTTTAAGTGAAATTCAAATTAAAATTATTTTAAGTGAGATTTTTTCCAACTATGAATAAATAAATAAATGAATGAATGGATGGTCAAACCTCCACTGTGATATGTAAAGGATCCACAATCTGCCAGATCATGAGAGACAGGATGTCGATGCCAAGCAGAACACCAACAGTAGCATAGAGCTTCCAGGGTTCCAGGTGCTGCTGGGAAACAGAGAGAAAGTGGTCAATACAGCACAAAGAGGATCAGGAAAGGGCACGAATCCTCTCTTTCTGATTCAGTGAGGGGGGAGGATTTATGAGACCATAAATAGACTAGCCTAAGCTAAACAATGATCCGTCACTACCTCATATAAAGTGACAGTAATTAACTTGAGAGCTCAAGAGTTGAGAGATGAAGCTGTCCCTGTGCCTGCTGCTACTCTACCACCTCCTTCATGGCAGCAGGCAGAGGAGTTTGTGGCTTAGGTCTTTAATGATGCTTTTAGCTTTCTTCCTACACCGCTGGGTGTAGAGATCCTCAGTGGATGGCAGCTCCATCCTGGTGATGTGCTGAACGTTTTTTCTGCTCTACAGTTCAGAGCGGTGCAGCTGCCTTTCCAGGAGGTGATGAAACCTCTCTGTCTGCATCCCTCCCTCTCGCACTTGTTATGGTGCATCTGTAGAAATTGCAGAGTATCCTGGCCTCCATGTTGATTCTCCACAGGCTGTGGAGAAGAACCATGGTATAGCTGTAATGATGTCAGGTCAAGTCCTCGCTGATGTGAACCCTGAGGGATCTGCGGTGGTTTACTCTCGCCACCACAGTCCTGTTGAAATTGATGGGTGTGTGTTCTTCTCCCAGTCGCTTCCTATAGTCTTCAATCAGCTTTTATTTTGCTCACCTCTTCTCCGTCTCATCATTGCCATCATTGCAAATTTGATGACGGTGTTGGAGCTGTGGGTGGCCACGCAGTCATGTATGAACGGGGAGTACAGCAGAGGGCTGAGCAAACAGCCCGGGGGATCACAGGTGTTGAGAGTCAGGGTGGATGATGTGGTGCCGCCCATCCGCACAGCCTGGGGTCTGCCCGTCAGGAAGTTCAGGATCCAATCACAGAGGGCAGTGATAACATGACGAGCTTGAGGGGGTACATTGGTTTTGAATGCTGAACAGGAGTTAATCAGCAGCGGGAGAGGGAGAGGGCAGTGTGGAGAGCTCATTCAACACTATCTGTAAATGAAATTGTTTAAGCCTTTAATAGCTCCTCTCTTAGAAATGTTTTGATAAAAATCAATCTCATGTTGGCTACAAACTGTCCACAGCAGGAGTGTTCATAATGTTGTGTTTTTTAAGTAGAGGATGGGGAACTGTGAACAATTGGAAAAGTTCACAGGCTACTAGATGTTACACAACGTTTAAGAGCAATCAGTGGGGAAATTAAATAAGGGTGGTAGAGAGTAAATATAAAAAGATAACACTTGATTGAAGAATACATCATTTTGTGCTGTGGTGATGAGTATGTAAAGCTAAATCCCCTGTGGCTTGGCAGAAAAGCTTAATTGAATTTAATTGTTTATTACTAGGGGAACCTAAATCCATAGCTTCATCTTCATATTTACCTTCCTCTTATCCTTCTTCTCATCCTTCTTGGTGAAGACGGTGTGGACCCACCAGATCTTGGTGAACATGCTTCCATATGCGAGGCTGAAACCCAGACCCAGAAGCCACAGGCGAAACTAGCAGAGAGGAAAAGAAAGATTGTTATGTTTGATTAATGCACACTTTAAACCACCTGATCTGTAATTAATCATCTTTCTGGCCTGTTCAAGTTAAACAGCCTTTCAAAAATGACCTTGATATTCAATTAACCTTCTCTCAGGCTGTCTATCTCCTCCATGAATCAACTGACAACATGCATAATGGCAATATATATACTAAACAGTTTAACAACATACAATATAAACTAACGATTTTCGTAAGCCTGCTGGAAGGGATTTGCTTTTACTCTCATCTTGTTTCTGACATTTTACCACAGGGAATTATATACACATTACTGAAATAAAAGGATTGGGAACTTGAACTGGGCTTATGGTATTATTGACTTACAACAGGTAACAAAATTTGATTTCTAGGTATATAGGTATTTCAATGAATGAATGGTGCATGAATGGCAGCACCACCTTTAGCCTGGTCTCTGACATCTCAGCCACACCCTGACAGAGCCCAGTGTTTTCTCCCTTTGGTTCCCCCTATTTCCTTTCCCCCATGCAGCTGTGTCTCTTTTCTCCTTGGCTGTGTTGTCTGTGTCTGGAGCTGGACAGAGGTGAGAACGTCTCCCTACACTGACCAGTCTGCTAGCATCACACACTTGGTCCTGATCATGCAATGAGGCCACCTGCACTGCTGCAGGATAAAAGACCATCACCCACTGTTCATCAATTCATCTGTTACCTTCTCATGGTAAACTGTCAGGCTCATCCAGCCATTCTGTCCTCTTAACACCCATCAATAGGTCTTGTGTCACACTTAATGAGAACTGTTTCTCCAACATGTTGTCAGGCTGTTGTAGATGGAATTAAGAATAAGGATATATCTTCTTAAAAAGATTCATGAAAAGTACCAACATAAAATAGCCACAGAAATTGTGGCAAGCATTGATGAGTCAGGCTACAGAATTATATTTTTATATATTATCATATAATAACCAATAATAACATTTAACCTCTCAGTAAATACACTCATTTGATATCTTTTAAAGAGTAAAATGAGAGCATACTTATGAATCTAATGTCTGTGTTTTTGGTAAAGACCTGGAATCAGGATGTATTTAGCCTAGCTTAGCATGAGGACTGGAAGCAAGGAATTGGTTTAAGGGGCAGTTACATACTGGAGCTAAACTAAAAAGTGAATGAACACATCAGGGCTTACTCAACCCAGTTAGAAAACAGTTTACAGAAGCTCTAAGTATACTTGTAACTCCTTTTCATTGAACAAACCAAACAACAATTGTCTCCTTGGTGTCTTCTATACATCAGCAGTCTCTTCCTTTGTACATTATGTATTATTTGCTGTGGTGACTGTAGCTGTGACATGTGAGTTAGAAGACAGTCTGTTTGTTAACATCTCTAAACAGTATATTACACTCACTAAGCATGGAAATGTCTTACAATTGGGGATATAATGTTAAGTGCCAAAGTGAGAGTATTGCCAGCATGTTTATTGTCTATAAAAAAAATGTAAGAAAAAGTATCTACATCAGTTTTGAGCATAATCTGAATAATTTTAAAAGCATTTTAGTGACCACAGAATGGAAAAATATAATAAATTGTAAATATCATCCATGCATACATTTTCTAACCCGCTGTATCCTGCACTCAGGGTCACGGGGTGCTGGAGCCTATTCCAGCTGTCTTAGGGCGAAGGCAGGGTTACACCCTGGACTGGTCGCCAGTCAGTCGCAGGGCCACATACAAGACAAACAACCATTCACTCTCACATTCACACACTACGGACAATTTAGATTAGCCAATTCACCTAATGCATGTCTTTGGATGGTGGGAGGAAGCCGGAGTACCCGGAGAGAACCCATGCAGACACAGGGAGAACATGCAAACTCCACACAGAAGGGCCTCAACCGGGAGTCGAACCCCGAATCCTCTTGCTGTGAGGCTAACCACTGCACCACTGTACCACCCACGTAAATATCATAAATCATAAAAATTCATTAAACCAAGTATGATCTTATGATTTCCACCATGAAATCAGATCAGGTAAACAACTACTGGGCTTGCATGTCAGTTGATCCATCCCTACAACAATAACAGCTTGATATGAGACATCATCACCATCTGCTAATGAGGTCTGTGTGATACATTTAACAGCCTTTGAGTAAAGATTGTTTTGTCAGACTACGATTGGTAATCTGCCAGAGGCATCTCATCATTTTTGAAGATAATCATATTAGCAATACTAATTCTCTACTAGAGATTTCTGAGTTTAAAATTAAATCAGTGTGTTTGCTTTTAAACTGCACCTGGCAGACGACAGGGAACTGCCTCTTGTGGACATGAAGGCCATCGATGCCCAGAGGGAAGACAGCAGCCAAAGCCATCATGCAGCCCACTGCAGTCATGTTGTTAAGAAAGGGCTGAGAGTTCTGAATGTACCTGGAGCAAAATCAGAAATACACACTTTCATGAAGACAACCATAAACTTTTACATAGTCATAAACAAGTGCATGCACATATAATAGTGAAAGGGATGGATACCAATGGCCTTCTGGAAAAAAAGGTAAATCTCATTCATACGGGAGTTCCATGTTTTTTTATTTGGTCCTCAAAACAAGAGCCATTCAGCTTTACAATTATCTCATTTCATCATCTCATCTCATCTCTGAATTTATGCTTTGTCAGGTCTGTCCACAAGATGACAAGTAAACAACTTTTAAAGTTTGGACCATCAGTGCTGTGCCAACATTGTAGCTGCTCCATCAATATTCACAATAATGTCACTTAAATTCTGTATAAATGTGAAGTAGTAAAATGGAGCCAACTAACTAAGTGTTGCACATGCTTAGTGCTGCAGCGGAGCTGAAGAGGAAAGATACTCTGTTTAGTGTCCTTAACATAGAAATCAGTCTACAGAGTATAACAGCTGGGGAAAGTTAAGGAAGGTCTCATTTTCCAGTTCTGTTACAATCTGTTCACACAATGGCAACAGAGAATGAGGAGAAAAAAACACTAGAATTGTTCAGTGTAGCCCCTTGCTGTGTACAGAATCAAACAATCTCTAACACTTCCACTGGTGACTGAAATTTCAACATCTTTTGGTTATATATCAGTTAGGCTTGTTTTCAGCGCTTATACATCAAGTGTCAATACAACAACTTTCATCACCTACTTTTCAGTTTTCAGGACTTGTTCATCAACTGACTGTAACTGCTTTTAGCGCCATCACTTCCACTGTCACGCTTTGGACTGATATCCAACACACTTCTTCACTTATATCACTGTCAAAGTTTCACCACTGATGAGTGATAATCAAGCTATTGGCGCAGGTGGATCTGAAAAGCCTGATCAGTATTTGTCTTGCAGGAACAATTTACCTTAAACGGTAATACAAGCTCACATGACAGAGTTGAGTTGAGTGACTTCAACTGATACCTAAATTGCTGTTAGAGCTTACATAGACTTGAACTGAGTGGACACACTTGGAACTGTCCCAACTCTATCTCTGATATTTCAGCTGCTTTAATTGCCCTCCTTAACATTAACAGAGGAGAGCTGTCAGAGTCAGAATGAAACCCAGTCCAGAGTATCTGCTGTCTGTCAGGAGTATAAACTGCAGTAAGTCTGAATTCAAGTCATGTGATCACTATCAATATTCTGACTCTGCTCAGCAAGTATTACATACTACATTATGTCCAAAATGCACATTGTTTCAGGCACAATGTAGGTCCAGAAAAGGGCTATTTTATAAACCATAACCAAAGTAAAGCCTCCAGCTGATTTTACCACCATGATTCATTAAGGCCCAGGACCACTCAGTGACTTTTACTTAACCAAACTGATCCAGAGTTAAGTGCTATATCAGTTTTACCATTCAATTGTCATCTTGATTCAATTTTACAAATTTGAATTCATATCAAAGGTGTGGCATTGTCCGTCATACAGTATTTTATTCATTTATTTTTTTAGTGGGAGAGAGTTTTATTTCCATGTGAAAAAGGACAAATTGGACGTACAATACAAGGTTCTGATAAAGGTTCTGATTAACTGTATATCAGAACAAAGAAATTTGCATCCCAGTTATAGAATATATACAAAGATGGATGATGTGTCTTCAGTTGCTCCCACTTAATAAAGATGAAGCAAAAACATCTCAGATAGAGACGCTGCCATATTGCAGCCAGAATCTGTGAAAGCAGTTGTAGGAACGATCACCTGCTAAAGTAAAAGTTCTATCTCCTCATCCCTACTATATTCAGTTCATGAAGGTGCCTCTTTCACTCAGAGCTGCTGTTATTTACATCTGTCAAGCATGACGCCACACTATCTTTTAATAGCATAAGCTAACCATTAAAACCAAACTTAAAAACCAAACTTGTCTTTTTGTTTGGCCAATGCCCCATCTGTTAACACTGAGGGGGTGTTTAAAGTCATCTGCCAGAGGGCAGTCAAGAGTCTTCATTTTTTGCTTCAGTTTTTGGGCACTGTCAAGTTGTCCATACAATCTATGATTGCAACTCTAGTTTTGATACTGAAGAGGTTGAAAATCGCATACCATGTAAAATGAACCCCAGTCTTAAGATGATGAGTTTGTTCGGAGACCAGAAAGAGTAGGATTTAAAGAAATAATAGCCAGAGGAGATAAATTCAGCTGTGATGTGAGGAGAACCAGTAGAGAACTGGGCAAGTACCTGCTAATGATAGCTAATGATAACTAATGATAGCTAATGATAGTTAATGATAACTAATGATAGCTAATGATAACTAATGATAGCTAATGATAGTTAATGATAACTAATGATAGCTAATGATAGTTAATGATAACTAATGATAGCTAATGATAACTCATGATAGTTAATGATAACTAATGATAGCTAATGATAACTCATGATAGTTAATGATAACTAATGATAACTAGCCTAATGATAGTTAATGCCGTGATTACATCACAGTACATTTCATAACACTTTACCAGACCTAATTCAGAAGTTATGAAGCATTAAAAGACAAGAGATGTAGCCAACAAAAACATTTTTTTCTCAGTGGGCAGTGTATTTTCAAAAAATATCTGCAATGGGAGCAGCACACATTTAACTGTGCTACAAATGTTGGCAGTGTGATGTGGCACTGAGCATCTACTCTGCACAGAGAGCTTTACATTTAATGTTTTGTTCTGGTTGCCAAGAAATGATGTTCACCGGTGGGTCATGTGCACTTTAAAGAGTGAAATATTATGTTATAATATTATATACAATATAATGGAGGCATAATATTTTCCATTCATTGAGTGTACAGTCAGCAGAGAGTTTAACACATCAGTCTCATGAGTGAGCTCTCTAGTCAAAAGTCATGATGGTTGGTCAGTCTTTCTAGGTTGGACATGGTAACATTTCTACATCACTTTCAGCACCACAGAGGTCTATACTGAACTTTATCTTCAGACTAATCTAATAGTTCCAGCAGCACAAGGTTAAACATGTGGAGAGATAAAATGCCAGGATGGCCAGGATGTGTACAGTGTGTCTTGAGAACATCCTCACACTTCACTGAGCTGGGTAATAATTGTTATTGGGTTTGTCACATAAGCCAGCACCCTTCACATGACACATGGTGATTTTAACTATTCCTTAAATAGATTATATATGCATATATATTCTTAGTCACAGTGAGCTGTTGTACCTGACATTGCTGTTGTAGATGTTGAAGGTAAGGCAGATGATTCCCAAAAGGATTCCCAACCCAGCAAAGACAGACACTGACACAAAGAGCTTCTGGGATAGGTAGCGAAACTCTTCAATGACCATTGTCTGGTCTGCAGGGGGTCCTGAGCCTATGAAAACAAAGAGGAGATTATGAAACTGATGAAGAGACAGCAGAGAACAGAGGAGATTATCGAGTGAGCTCAAGAAAAACTTAGTTCAAGGAATTAGTAGAGCAGAAAAGTTAAATGCATCCCCAGTGTTTGATCTGAAGGCTGATCAAACTATACGTTCAGCGTCGAGCCATGCTTCAGCCTCCAATGACCCATGATGTTGTCCTAACCCTAACCCAGTCATTTGCTGTGTGACACCATTCTTAAGGTTCATTTAGCATTAGAGAAACTCAACTGACACCTCCCACCTTTTGGTTGATTTCCTCTGCATTATTCATGAGCTTAAGCTTTGTGAAATTTTACAAAGCTCTATTTTTATGTGCAAGTTATTTTCACTGTGCACAAGACTGAGTGAGGCTATAACAATAAATAATCTACATGCCTACATCCTGATATGTTTAAAAGTCACGTTTAACCTTATACGTGTGTAAAACAAAATCACTCGCTGCGATATAAATCTATCTAACTACCCGTATCACTTTAACTGGCTGAAATCTTAGCCACTGCAGTTAATGCCCGAGGCAACTATTCATACAAGCACAGAAGGCAATGAAGCGTTACTGTGAAGCTGAGTAGGATTTGATGGACTGTGAGTTGTGATGAGACCTCATGACTATGGACAGGTGGACAAATGACAGCAAATAAAATAATGGAAATAATTCCTAAAGACATTAAGCAAGTGAATAGATAATGAGTCACAATACAAACCTGAATGCAATCTATCCCGGGCTACATGCAATCAAACTCAACTCCAGTCCATTTTATGTCATCTTTACAATTTAAAGAATTATTATCATGGCCTGCAGTGAAAAATGGTTTCACCAGGTGGAAATTCACATTACAGGCAAGGCTCAGTGCTTCCAGCAACGTTCTAGTTGTGAAAATGCTGTCATCATCCAAAGACTCAGCATCCAATAAGAGACAATTACAGGTAAGATCAACCACTAATAATAGTTACACAGAAATTCAGTTAGCTAAAGTTAATGTTATTCTAGGAAGCAAACCCATCAATACCACTACTGCTCATAAAATGTTGAGAGCATGGGTGGTAACGTTGGTGACAGTCGGTGGGTAAAAACACAAGCCCCAGATCAGAGTACGTTTATGACAGTGTTTTCAAGGTTTAACTGTGCGGTGTAACTGGCATACTTAAAGGAAAATAACATACCCATTAAACAAACAGCCTTCATCAGTGTATATCACCAAAGACTAAAAGTAATTACTTTTAAATTGTGTGGGATTCTATTAGTTAAATGTCATCCACTGCTAGTGCAAACTAGGCCTACAACCTCATGTGGCAACTATAAATAAACTATAAAGTGATACTGATTGTCAGACAGATGTTCACAGATCAGACATTAGCAAACTTTGAACATGGGGTGTTTCAGACAAAAGGATAAAATCCTCTTCTTCTAACAATCGCTCACACAGCAGTTTCTCACAGGATTTGTGTTGAATCAGGGTCACCAACAGACACACACAGACAGACAATAGAATGGATAAATGTTTCAAAGAGTAGAATGGGTATTGATCTAGAGATTGGAAAGGAAATTACTTCACATCAAATCAGCTAACTATACTGCAATTTCCCAAACTCCTGCTCTCCTCATACTATGTCTGATCCATTCAAAAATCCAATCAGCCTCAGTGAGAAAACAGTATGGAAAAATACAGGATGAATCCATCAAATTCTGGCTTGAACATCTGCAATCTGCATATAAAAATCTCCTGGTTATTGTCGCCATATTCTAGTAGCGGTGGTAAATTTCTGATGAAAGAAATAATTCCCAGATTCTTACTTTCACACGGAATTAACGACAATAATATTAAAATAACCTCATTTGTAATACACTTTTCAAAAACAAGTTTATAAAGTGCTTTACAGACATAAAATACACACTTGATTATAGATGCAGCATTGAGGAAAAAGAGGAAGGAGGAAGCTGAAACAAACCATGAGAAATGCATTCCATACTATGCTTTAATGTCATGTATCTAATTCATACAGCACAATGCCAGAGTAGGTGCACTATGTTTTTCTGCATCACCTAGAGCCTGAACCAATCAATGGCACATTGATCACGCTGAGCTGGCTGAAGGAATGGAAACAGACACCAGGGTTGCAACAATAGGTGCTGCAACAGCCCACACACCGTCTCTCAACTTGAGGCAATGACAACTCTTGTGCAAAACTAAGGTCTTTTAGTGCATACTAAAATGTAAAACTTCTACAGCCAACCTGTTTGTGATAACAATCTAAAAAAAATCCTTCAAAGGCCTTCAAATCACAGCATCAAAGTTTTGTTTTCAAATGTATTACCACAACTGTGGACACAACCTTACACCTTTTGCTCACAGGTCATAGTCCCCAAAGGCAAAATATCTACACATCGACACACATACACAGTGTATATTGCAAACTGATCACTGTCACAGAGACCCATGTTTGAAAGAAGGGAACTCCTCAGAATATTTTGTAATGAAAACATGCGGCTATGGGCTGGATTTTTCATAGAAAATATAAGAAATCTAATGAGATTTAGCTAGTTAAAGTTACATTGCATTTACAATATGGGCTTTGCATGGCAGAGCATGTGGGAGAGAAGAACTGCAAGTGAGTCACTGTTGCCTACTTTGTAGTGTTTTTAAAGCATCTGAAGCTTCAGCAGTGTCAAAGGAGGCTCCAGGCAAAGCAGTGTGAGCTCTGTGAGACTTGGCATGTTTGAATGAGATGTTAATAGCAGCCACGTTGCCATGGAGTCTCAAGGTCAGAATAGTAACAGGAGCTTTTTTGTCTCACAAATGTGTTGCTACGGAGGCTGCTGGTATGTATGCAGTTGAGGATGTGTCACACTTCAGAGTGTGATGCAGAAAAGACTTTGACAATCTTACTTCAAAAGCTCACTGTTTGTTATTCATACGGCAGCTATTTTTGATTCACATCACATTCACATCACACATCACAAAAAAATGTGAGGCAGTTGAAAGCAATAGCAGGAAAATAAATCTTGATGATAACAAATTCATGAAGTCAGTAATATTAACAATATTTTGCAGCCAGCTACATCATCTTCAAAACACTACAGTTGCATTTTTAACATCTGTAGCACACCTTGTGAAAGCATGATATTAGTACTGACCATTGTTGGCCAAGTTAAATGAAAGACTGTATCGCTTACCCACAGATTACTTACTAATAACAACAATGATGACATTACATAAAAGTAATCAGAGTATTAGACAGAGACAATTTCTTTTTTATTAATTTCATTTCTTTCAGTCATTCCTCCTTTTTTTTTACTGCCCATCAAGAGATCACTAAACATTAACATGTTTGACCATTCAACTGAAATCTGAACACTCAGGGCAATCGTTTTTTTCCAATTTCAAATATACTATGCTTAATAAGAAAAGGAAATTGTCACTAGAGTACAAAACTAACTGGTATTTTCAGTAGTTATGTCCCAATCAATTGTTCACTGCAGATCCCAGTTTCAGTTTTTTTTTTTAAAGTTGTAGTAGGAGAGGTAGAAGCAGTCATTAATTTGGGCCTTATTGACAAAGTAACACACATAATAAAGAATAATTAACAATAAGGAATTTAATTGAAAAAGCAAAACAAAAAATATATTGACTGAAAATGTGTCAGCGGTAGCTTAAGCTTAATCTTCTTTGTATGTATATGTAAAAATATGTTGCATGTTATCTGTGCAGTGTAAGCAGATCACAAAACTAAAGCATATAGGATTAATAAATATTGTTTGCTTGGTTCTTAGTAACTCTTCGGTTGAGCTTTTATCTGTGGTATGAAAATTGCATTAGTGTTGGTTTTCACAAACCTCCACACAGTTAGCAAGGTGCAGAACTGTAGGAGAAATATACAGTGTATATAGTGATTTCTGATTCAAGATATCTTTAGAAGACTCGTCGCAGTCGAGTGTTTATGAAGCTTGAAGAGTCCATTGAGTTAAAAAGTACTGCTGCTTTCTAGTCCTCCCCTGGTCCAACTTGCCACAACTGACCCACGGTCCAAATACATCCAAACATACAAAGGAGAAAGGTGGGGCAGTGCTGAGGCGGTCAACCGGTAAGTCAGACATCTTTTGAATCTCCATTTTCCTCTGTAGTTTCCAGCAACTGACACAGTAATGAAGAACGCTGGAGACGTTTCCCTCCAATGATCCATAGGCCTGCTGCTGTCAGTGCACCCTCAGTGCCAACCCTGAGACTGGACCTGCTGATGGTGATGCCGGACTCTGTTTGGGGAGAATCAAAGAGCTAATTGCATCTCTGTCAAAGCTTGCCTGGGACAAGCATCCTCCAATCCTGCGAAGCCCTGATGAATGAAAATAAGGGTACAGGCTGTAGACTGGGCTTTATTTCGCAATGGGTGTTCCATCCCTGATGCATCCCACTGTCTCTTTGAAAGCATTTTGCTGCACGGCACGTACTATAATGGTTCTTCTTGATCAAAGTCTTCCATAGAACAGGGGCTTTCATGGATGTGCCAGCCCTTGCAACTGCCACCTTGTTTGAAGGAGTTGGCGACGTGCACAAATCTTGCAATGGCACATGTTAATGATTTCCAGCTGGAGAACCGGTCAAATCGCTTAGGGTCTAATCTCTCACTGGTGACCCTGGTGGCATGACAAGTGATCTGTGGGCAGACATCAACATCAGAACGTGGTTCAACCAAGGGGGAGAAGTTTCCTGTTTGGCTGCCTTCAACAGAAACGCTGGTCCTGACAGCCACATGGACTGAGATAGACAGCCTGCTGGGACTGATCTTGAGGCAAGGTCAGCTGTGTTCTCAGTAGTGGAGACATACTTCCACTGCTCAGGGCTAGTAGACGACCTTATGCGCTGCACCCTGTTGTTCACACACACATAAATTCATCTGGATTCATTGTGAATGTACCCTAAGACCACCTTGCTATCAGTGTAAAACGTCACCACTCTGTGTCCATCTCGTCCAGTATTGTTTATATTATATGTATTATATGTTATTATTATTAATATCCAGTATATAGTGTATATTTATTTTGCTGTATAATTTATTTTTACAGCCTTTATTTTTGCTTAACCTTATTGCTTAACCTAAGCTTAGCCTAACCTACATGTGTGTATATATATGTATATATATTTATATATTTTAGCATTGTTTGGGGAGCCTGAGATTTAAGAATTTCATTACCAATGATTACTGTTGTAAATTGTCGTGTAATGACAATAAATTCTTGAATCTTGAATCTATTGTGTCTGCTATTTCTACAGTAAACACAGCCATGCAACTCAAGCCATGGAACGCTTGTCTCAGGACGTGGTGCAGGCTTTGCCTTTCCTAGCGCGAAGTCGACATCCATTTTGTTGCTTACATCAGCTGTCCGCAAGTAGGCTACAGTTGTCGAAGCATCGCAGAAAACACACAGCTCCTTACTTTGTGCCTGACTGAGAGAGATGGAAGTATATTGGCGTGGTATTTTATCCTGTTCAAGCTCACCCCTAAGCTTCTCTGCATGGGAGGGAGGTCTGTGTCAAAAAGTCTTTCAGCCCATATGCCAGGTCTTCTGGAGGAAATGCCCTCATAACGTTGTCCCTGTTGGAAGAGATTTTATGAAGCTGCAAGTTAGAAAGCGTTAACATGTCTTGGGTGTTATGGAGAAGAGTGATAGCTTCTGCCTTGGTGTGCAGGGACACAAGACCATGGTCGACATAGAAGTTCCTCTCAACGAACAGCCTCGCCTCAGATCCATAGTCTCCCTCCCCATCCATGGCGGCCTGCCTGAGCCCATAATAGCCACAGATGGTGATAGGCTATTCCCATTCTATATGCATTCTATATTCCACAACTTCACCCTCAAGGTCGCTATTATGGTACCAGAAGAAGCACAGGTAGTCCTGATGGTCCTTGCGCACCACAAAACAATGGATCATCTGCTGTATGTCAGTTGTACTGCTACTGACTCCCTCCTAAACCGCAGCAACACTCCAAGCAGGCTGTTGTTCATGTTTGGGCCTGTGAGGAGGACGTCGTTAAGGGACACACCATGGAGTTGGGTGGTAGAGTTGAATGAATTCAATGAATTCAATTCAATGAATTTGCCAGACATCTAATACTATCACCCAGCGAAGGGGGCACAAGGGCGTCCATTACGTTGTTCCAGAACCTTTCGCGCTTGGATGATGTCCCTTCCCAAAAGGATCAAAATTTCAGCCTTGGGGTCAAGTGGGGGTACCTTGCAACTGATGGTGTGGGGATCTCTGCTCTATTATCAGATGGCTGGTCACACTCGATAAGCATAGAAAGTACAACATTGGTCCTCTCATCCACATATTCCACAGTGAGACCCTTTGCCCTTCGGCCTACAGTCTCTGACACTCCTGCACACGTCCTGAGTGTGTAAGAAGTGCCATCATCTATACCAAACATTTCAAAAAAGGCTGAGACCTATTACTCTTATCGTCCACAATGGCATATGCTCTTGTCTTTCTCTATGGTTGGCCTTCAGAGTATGGATAGACAAGACAGATTTTGGCATGATTTCCCCGTAGTGCCATCTCCACAGACCTGTGCAAGTTGAAGTGGCCTCTCAGGAAGAAGAAGACTCCTCCTTCCTGCCATGCTGTTCAGTGGGCCTGACAACCTGCTTCAGAGACCACTGCTGGTCCACTATGAAGGGCTGCGATATGCTTATCACTATTGCATTCTGAACACTTAATAATGGCTTTGCAGTCCTTCACTTGGTGAGAGGTTGAGGAACAGCAATGAAAACATATTCCATTTTCCCTAAGGAATGCTTTACATTCCACCAGGAGCTTCTCTCTGAAGGCCCTGACCCTAACCCTAACCCTTTGCAGATGTGATTGGTCAATATGTGTGTTGTTGTCTGGGGCTGCAGTTACACACACAGCATACACACACAGGAGAATGGGAGGGAGAGGCAAGGGGCAATGAGGAGAGGCAACATGAAGGTGCTGGAGAGGTAAAGTGACAACAGAAAACAGTAAAATCTGGACCCATTTCAATTCAATTGTTAATACAAATGCAGTGCTATATTATAAAGTGCCAAGTCTGCAATTAAAATTAAAATAAAAATCTCACTTTAAATTTGTTTAGTAGAAAAAAGGAAGAAGTCTAAAATTGTTAAAAGTTCAATTGTAAATAGTTAAAAGTTTGTTTTTGTATCTTACTATTTATTTTTTTTTAGCACTCTGCAGAGTGACAGTCTGTACTGTACTGTAGGAGGCTGAGGTCTTTTGGAGTACAGGGACCACTCCTCAGGACCTTTTATGACTCTGTGGTGGCATGAGCCATCTTTTATGGAATAGTCTGCTGGTCCAGCAGCATCACCGACTGACTGGTGAGGAGGGCGAGGACCGGGGTGATGTGGGAATGGCAATTAGTGTTAGTCAGAACCCTAGCTGCAGCATTTTGTACTAGTTGGAGACAGCCAAGAAAAGATTGAAAGATGCACATGAAGAGAGATATACAGTAGTTTATGTGAGTAATGATTAGGGTGTGTACTAAAAGTTCTATGTGTTTCACTGATAGAATGGGTTTAAGTTTTGCAATGTTTCTTAACTGAAAGAAGCAGGACTGACTGAGTCTAGTAATGTGAGATTCAAAAGTCAGGTGTTGGTCAAAGAGAATGCCGAGATTTTTAGCAACTGACTTGATATGGTTAGCTAGCGGGCCAATATGTTGAGTGATTTATCTGGAGAAACTAGCTGGGCCGATCACCAGGACTACCATTTTTTTTGGGACATCCAAGTTTAGACAGATGTTAGGCATTCCTGCAAAGAATTTAGGATGTTGAGGTTATTGGGTTTAACAGAGAGGTACAGCTGAGTGTCACCAGCGTAACAATGATATGAAACATCATGAGTGGAGTTAAGCAGATTACCTAGTGGTAGCATGTATAGGGAAAAGAGGATAGGACCAAGAACTGATCCTTGAGGGACCTCAAATAAAAGAGGAGCAGAGGAAGACATTTAGTTGTTAATGTGAACAGTGAACTGTCTATCAGACAAGTAAGAGGAAAACTATTTTAGAGCAATAACAGTAACACCGACCTAGTTCTGTAGTCTGTCAATGAAAATATTATGTGGTGTATTATGTGGTGTCAAAGGCAGCAGATAAATCTAGCAATATTAGAATGGAATGTTCAACTTTATCAGCATGCATAAGAATGTCATTTGTGACCTTCAGCAGTACAGTTTCTGCACTGTGTTTCTGATGGAAGCCGGGTTGGAATTTATCAAAGATGGTGTGTCCTTCCACCATTGAAGACGTTGATGGGTGTCAACTTTTTTAAGGATTTTAGAGATAAATGGAAGTTTGGAAATTGGCCTATAATTAGCTAGGACTGTTACATCTAGGGAGGATCTCTTGAGGAGGGGTGAAATTCAGTGAATTCAGACAGCATAACAGGGCAAATGGCTTCATTGATGTGGCTGGTTCCAGAGTTTAAATCTAATCTAAGATTGTTGATCTTTTCCACGAAGAAAGAACTTGTTACAGTCATTAGGGGGACACATTGACAACGGGGGCTAATCTGGTTTGGGGCGACAGAATCAAGGACTAAGGAGCATGTCTCATTGAACCAGTTAATATAATCATTGATGTTGGAAGATGATGAGCTAATCTGGACATGTCAGAGAAAAGAGATGAGAATCTGGTTCCCTAGCTCTCATTAACGATGCAAGACTGTAAGGTTCGTTTCTGAAAGGCCACCACCAAATGGAAAACTGTGTCAAACATTATGCATTTGTGATCAGAGGTTAAGTCACACATAAGCAGGTTCAAAGCAGTGTAGGGTCAGTGTAATGTTTGTGGAATACTGGAAGTTGGAATACTTTGCGGTTAGGATGTAGGCCATTGTGCTTGAAAAGCTCGGGGCAGTTGAGGAACGATGTAAAATTATCCACAAAAGGGATTCCCATGTTGAGGCAGTAGCCTTTCAGCCTTTCAATAATGAAAATAATGTGAGTACATGGGGATGTCTGCTGTTCACTACAGCACTATTTGAGAAGAGTGCAGATGCTATTGGCACATCTTCTAATATTACTGTTGTACTGATCTTGTCCTTGCATAAAGTTACACAACAGTGCAATCTTCCCTACTGTATTTTGCAACTATGGCACAACAATTCTCCAAGGGATGAATAATATAGTACTATCTTAGATTATCTTATTACCCTGCTGTCTGCTCGGGGAGACAGGTTCACTGATTGAACATCCATGTGGGATTGAGCACACCTGTGATAGCCCACACCAACACTGTCTCCAACCTCCTTACAGAGGAACTTTCCTCCTGGCTTTCCTGTAACTGGAGGTTGATATAGTTATGATAATAAATGGCTTAAGAGGATTCCACATGTTAATATTAAAGTTTTCACCCACTTAATGTTCTCCTGTGTTTCCATAAAAGAATAAATCTTGCCAATATATCATAAAGATATTATAAAGATATCATGCTTGTATACAGAGGTCCTCTTTCAGTCATTAGTCACTGGCATTTATGGCTTCTTTCTTTCATGTAGTAATTGGTCATCACTGTATTCACTGAATTTATCCATTGTTGCATTTTTTCATCCAATTGTATGTTTGCATGCATTAAACTTTATTGTCACTGTATATTATTCAAAAACAGTAGCAACCTCCAGTATTTAGACTGAGCAAATTAATTGGCATTTTAACTTTTGCGCCCTGAGGTAAATTTAATGCAAGTTATTTATCTTATTTAGTACAAATATTGGTTCTTTCTGATAGCCTGAATGTGACTGTACTCACTCTCATTTAATGTGTTTCTGAATATTTTTGGCACTTATTCTTCATATTCACTACTGTACTCATAATCCCATCATCTATTCACTTTACATATTACTGCTGCCGATGTGAAGCTTATTTCTAATCACTACATAATTTATACTCTTTAATGAACTGCTGTTACCTAGTGGTACAGAAAATCAACGTATGGATGGAATTGTTGCTAGTCAATGTACATCATACAATCAGGTCACTAATCTCTCGGGTCCAGTGTAAAAGTGGCACATTAAACGGGCCAACTCTTCTTCTAGAGTCAACAACAGAATCACAGCATGCCACAGAGATGTCCTAAACTGTGAAGGTTCTATTGTATGATTCAAAACTCAAAATCCTGAATCTTGAATTTAAACCACAAGCACACAAAAGAGATTTATGCACATCACATCACACACACTGTACTCACCTGTCTGCAGGTGAGTGTGAGTCTTGTAAGGTTCTCCACAGTTTCCATGAGATTTAATTTCAGTTTGTTCATTCTCAAAGAATAAATAACCAGTCCACTCAGCCTGTCCTGCTATTGTCAGAAACAGTGCTGTGAAATTCCAACAGTGAATGCAGAAATCACAACGGGAGGTTCCAAAGGGAATTTCAACATTTTTCTCTTTCAATCATGTTTTTTTCCCTTGTTCCAGTTTATCGTGACTTCATGTGACTTTTGTTTCCACCTTGTAAGGGATGTGAAGTACTTGAGATGAAAAGGGACTCAAAGAAAGATAAATGACTGATATGTATAAATATTCAAAGTGCAAGTACACAAAAATACTTTGTTTTAGTAATGAAAAGAAATGTAAATAGTTGTAAATCCACAACTCGCTGGTGTCATTATCATGTCAAAACTTCCAACAAGCTAAACTAACTAGAGCTAACATAGCTAACAACAGGATTTCAGTACTGCTGTGCCAGTGGTACAGCCTCATAGAGCCACAAGCATGGCTGCAGATACTTATTTCTGTTACCTTGATTGCAAAATTAGAAACATAATATCTACAAAAACGTATGACAACCAAAGTGTACATCACACTCTTATAATGTGATGTTTTTTATCCCACTTATAATAGCAATGCCTTGTCAGTAAAGAAAAGTGCAGTAGAAAAAATGTAAGAATCCAGCATCCTGACTCAAAGATTCTGCACTGTGTATGGGAGTGGGTGTAAGTGTTTGCTGAAGGCAGATACAGGGTACAGCCAGGCATGTCTGCAGGTTACAGAAACAGTGACTGTGTGTGTATGTGTGTGTCCTTTGGGGAAAAGTGTTCTCCAACACTAATATCTCTCCCTGCCCTTGATGGTGGAATCGGGACAGTATGTTACCATGGCGACTAGCCCCATAATAGTTACCATGGCAATATGAGAGAGAAGCAGCGATGCAGCAGTGGTTGTCAAGGAGACTGAAAGATTGAGGGAGCAGAGGAGATGGGATTGTGAATAAATACTGAGGAATAACAGTGAAACAGAGGTGGATAGATCACATGAGAAGAATTAGAGAGATGCAAAAAGACTAAAAGTTAAAGAAGCACTAGATTGCACAGAAAGGCAGTGGAAAAACACAGAAGACGAAAAGGGTAAGACACAAGAACAGAAATGGAATTAGACTAATATGTCTTGAACTAAACCCTGAGCTTTGATTAATCAAAATGTGCAACAATCTGTGACGAAGTATTGTTATCCTGAGTAATCTACCTCTGTCATTTTACTGCTCTGGCTATTTTTGGTGTTAACCAGCAGGAAGGACACTGCTCACCAAGCATACTGGCTGGAAAGAGGGATGACATCTTGACAAGTGCCTGGGGGTAACTGGATGTCATGCACATGAAACTCAGCTCATCCACTGCCCGAAAATATCTGCTGACTTCCAAACACGGTTCAGATGGCCCAGACGGCCTCACAACTCTAAAAGCCCAGGAGGCAGCACTTCTTCTGTTCCTCCCGTTGGTCTTGTCATACCAGAATGAGAGGCCACCATGATGACCTTCCTGTCTGTTGGTGAGGTTACAAAGAGCTAGTTTCTGGCAAACAGCCTAAATGTATCAGCACTTACAGCTTTTCAGTGAGAGCAGACGAGACTGACGTCAAACGCTACAAGGGGACATTACAGCTCGGCTTGTGTTTTCCCAGCTGATGTGTTGACAAATATTTTTGAATTAGCAGGAATTTGGCTCGCTGTGATTGTGGTATTATAAGAAGAAACACCCACACTTATCTTAGGTAATGTCATGCTCTATTCTTTTTAGAACAAACACTGCTGTTTTTAAATGTATTCATCCACTTCTTTTTTACTGTTTCCTCCGTCACTGTTAAACATTTCCTGCACGGTTCACAAAAAAAAACCTATAAAAGGAAGGGAGTATATCCTTCTTGAAGGTTTTTAATATGATGCATGAGGACAGCAACTGTTGTGTTACACTGAAAGTAGTGTAACACACAAAATTGAATAAAATAGTAGAAAAAGTTAATTGAAGCTTAAGCACAGTCGAAGTCGAGTTGTTCATTTTGAAAGCACACTAAAACAGGATGAGATCAGAAATCAGGGAGACATCACCAACTAAAATATAGCTAAATGTACTTAAAAAAAGGAAATTATAAAAATAACTGCCTATTTCACTTCCCTATAAGGACAATTATGGACACCATTTGAAAAGTTATAGGAAAGGGCACAACAAAGGGACTAAATAAGAATTCTTAGTCACTGGTATGTGTAAGTGTGTGTGACAATGTCATATTTTTTTCCCCAAATAATGTTTCCACCTCTTCTTCCTGTCAGTGACCACTGTTTCCCCTTGTTTCACCTTCCCCACCTTGAATTGTTCAATGTCACTTCAGGAATACAGGAAATCAAATTAGTTGCATCTGAGACAGCACTTGTGACAGACAGTTGAACAAACAGCTGAAACTGAACAAACAACTGAAGGTCGATCCATATCTACCAGCCCCTCCCTGCCTCTGAACATTGCATCACTCAGTTTTGTTTTCCATTTTACAGACTTGCAACATTGTCCACAGCTGCCCGAGCATTAACCACTGTTAGATCTGCATCTTGTCAGTGCTCAGGGAGGCAGAACTGATACATAGCTCCCCTGTGTACTGATTAGGGAACACACTTTCATTCAACAGTCAAGGTCATGGGGCCCTATCCCATAATACCACCACCACCCAGAAATCTTCTGTTTTGCTTTGCTTCATCTTATTATTCTATTCTTTTATTTAATTGCTGTCATGGCTTGGAGTTGGCTCTCATCTTTGATTAGTAAATGAAATGAAACTGTGAGAAATACAGGAGATTGGAGAGTAGAAGAAGTGCAAGAGTGATACAGAAAAGAGCTAAGGATGATACATGGCTCTCACCTATCCACTTGTCATTCCCATACCACGACAAATTGCCTTTAGTGCTGTCGTAATATCCAATCTTCTTATAGCTCCCTCCTGTGAGAAAGACAGACATGCAGAGACAGAATGAGAGGGCAGATCACATCAGATCAGAGTGATTCATAGTATGATTAAAATACAGAAGGATGCAAATCTTCAGCATAGTTTCTTAGTAAAGTGTTGGACCACCACTTGCTGCAAGAGCTCCAACATTTTTCTGGTAGCTATAATTAACTGGAGCTTCAACTATTTAACAGACAAAAGTACATAGCTTTTCTTTCATTGTCATTACATTTACATTAATACATATCTGCAGCACAGCTGATGTGTTGAAGCCACTGATTAATTTTTGTTCACCTTTTTTAAGCACAGTTGCCTGAAAACATTGTAGAAACTCAGCATAGGTTTTGGTTATGACTACTTTGGTACCAACATTTATATACCAACAAAATGACTGATATCAGTATGAGTGAGATACTTGCCAAATGGAAAATCTAAGTGCATGTGACGCTTGCTATGTGTTCATTTCAAGTATTCAAGGATTCAAGGATTCAAGGTTCTTTATTGTCATACAACACATGTAAAAACATGGGCTAGAATGAAATTAGTTACCCCAGTGCAAGCCCAAGTAACAGAAGTAGAAAAAGAATAGTATATAAAAGTATAAAAATAGAATAGTATAATAAGGATCAATAAATAACTTAAGCTAAGTTAAATAAATAAAGTTAAATAAGATAAAAATAAACAGAATTTCAGACCCAGTCTCAAAAACTTGCCCTTTAACAATAGAGCATAAAGCAATCTTTCATTTACAGCAGCAGCAGTGGATGTCATAACCACATTTATATCTGCTAATAACATCTGAGATGCTATCTTCAAAAGGCTCAGGAGGACCACTGCCCACCTGTGATAATCGAGGCAGACGTGTGCAGAATGGATTAACACACGTAAGACTCCTCGACCTGATGGCATCTCCGTTCAAGCTTTCAAAGTGTGTGCAGACCAGCTGGCAGATGTCTTTGCAAACATTTTCAACCACTCACTGCTCCAATATGCAGTCCCCATATGCTTCAAGGAGGCCATCATTGTCCCTGTCTCCAAGAATCCAAAACCCTCTGCCTGAATGACGACCGCCCAGTAGCTCTCAAATCATTCATCATCTCCTCCATCCCAGACTCACTGGACCCGCTTCAGTTTGCCTCGAGGCCCAATGGGTAAACTGAAGATGCCCTCACCCTCACCCCCCACACTGCCCTCTCCCACCTGGACCACCATAAGTGAGAATGCTGTTCATCGACTATAGTTCAGCCTTCAACACCATCGTGCCCTCCCAGCTCATCATTAAGCGCAGAGGCCTCAGGCTCAACACCACCCTCTGTGATTGGATCCTGAACTTCCTGACGGGCAGACGTCAGTCTGTGCAGATGGGGTCCATCCTCCACCCTGACTCTGAACCACCAGCGCTCCCCAGGGCTGTGTGCTCAGCCCTCTGCTGTACTCCCCGTCCTGACTGCAGACTGCATGGTGACGCACAGCTCCAATACCATCATCAAATTTGCTGATGATGCGAATGTCCCACAACGGCCTACAGAGAGGAGGTCAGAGCCCTGACATCTTGGTACCAGGACAACAACCTCCATCTCAATGTCGACAAAACTAAGGAGCTGATCGTGGACTTCAGGAGGAGGTGTATTGTCTGGCCACCATATGTTAACAGATAACTTGAGTTTTTATGGTTAGTTAGGGGCCCCGTCCTTGGACCCTCTCTGTCCCAAGGCCTATGACCTTCTATAATGTGGGCTATAGGTTTTGTTCAAAGTTCACAAAAATAACCAACCGATATAAATAGATGGTTAGGTCTGATGTGCAGAGGAGATTCTTTTTCGCTTCGATCCCTCTCACAGGCAATCATGATGCTTGTTTTGATGCTGTACTTCTTTGTAATAAACCTTCTATATATACAAGTAAGACAATGTCAGCAGAGTCTTCTTCATTGCCTTCACATCATCGCTACTTAATAAGCAACAAAGGCAGAGAGAGGAACACGGCCCCCTCTCCATCAACAGGACTACAGTAGAGAGAGTCAGCAGCTTCAGGTTCCTCTGGGTTCACATCAGCGAGGACCTGACCTGGACTCATCACACTGACTTCATCACAAAGTCAGCCAGACAGCGGCTCTTCTTCCTCTGCAGGCTGCGGAGGCTCAACATGGACTCCAGGATACTCTGCAGCTTCTACACTTGAGCCACAGAGAGCATCCTGACTGGCTGCATCACGGCCTGGTACAGCAGCTGCACCGCCCTCAACTGTAAGGCTCTACAGAGCCACAGGGCCACCGAGATTATCAAGGACCCCAGTCACCCCAGCCACAGACTGTTCTGCCTGCTGCCGTCTGGCCAACAGCCGATTCGTGGAATTTGTAAAGCTCTGTAAAAACAAACTTCTTCAGTTAATCCAGCCTAACCCATTAGCTCATAATATTGGGCCTGGGATAGTTCTGAGTTGCAGACCTTCTAGTAGCATCTTGTAGAATGATGTTTCCTGCCTATATTGAACAATGCTTTTTCATATCCAATGCCACTGTTGCCAAAATTCTCTCTCTACAATATCTGTGCATGAAAACTACTGTATGACAAGTTGGTGAAGGGTGAACGGTAAATGTGTGTCCTCCATAATGTGAACTTTCTGGTATTCCACAGACTGTGTGGTATGCAATAGTTTAATTTAAACTTAATTCCTATTCAGAGTGAATTGAATGTAGACGCAATAATTGGCATGTATGGAACTATGGTTCCACTTATTTTTCAGGTTCTCTTTTTATCTCAGGGGATTATGATGAAGACTGAAAGAATATATTGCTCTGTTTATGTTTATTTGAATTTACAATGTTTAAATAGCTCTTTCGCATCAGACTATGGCCTAAGGTCTTTGGGTGTGATTGATAATGTACACCTCATCTGTCACATCAAGCCTGTGCCTGT
Source organism: Amniataba percoides (assembly GCA_037176925.1). Taxonomy (NCBI): domain Eukaryota; kingdom Metazoa; phylum Chordata; class Actinopteri; order Centrarchiformes; family Terapontidae; genus Amniataba; species Amniataba percoides. The sequence continues at coordinate 287,373 of JBAJHX010000040.1, read as the reverse complement.
CAGCTGTTCTACTATGCTGGCTGGCAGCGCCTCGTCTGTTCATGTTTTACTAGCTAATCACATTTCATAAGATGTGTCTGGGTTTGAATGTAAAGGAGGTGTCTGCAATATTAACAAAGTGTGCTATCAATATAGTTAAAATAATTGTAGTTGCAATAATGCTGGCAAATCTTTGATTTCTGGGCACATTTTTAATAGAAAATTACTTTCCAGACATTGTGTTTCTATCAGAGATCCTTTTGGTTAAAATAACCAAAATGCTTATTTTATCAACAGTAATGCCAGGGAATGGCAATGAAGAGAAGCAGATTTTTTCCTCAAAAGGCTAATCAGGAAGGGGCATAAAAGCGGCCTTTTTGAAACTGTCCAGCTATCAGTAGAATAGATTCTTTTTTAAATGCAGATATGTTTTTCTATAATTACTGGTACATGCATACAAAAACAGTCTTGCAAAGACACTGATCACATGAAATATAAAATATTATAATTCAAATATAAAATACTATATTTTTGCACATATAGTATTACTTTATGTTTGAAAACTGCATGGTAAATATGCCATGTAAGGTATACTATACACTAATATATTTACAATTTGATGGATAGTATAAGATCACTAGTGTGTGTAGTGTTGATGATCTGTTTATTAAAATTAATTAATCAAAAAATTAATAAAACAGGGCCATGTGAGGTGGCATACCTTGAAGCTGTTCAATAAGAGTCCAGGCCATTCGAGAACCTTGAGCATCAAATACAACATGACCCTGAAAAAAAGGCAGAATTTTTATGTTGTAACATCTACTTCCAGACAGTCCAAGTATGTGCTCTGGGGAGCTATCAGCAGTTCTGTGGAGACTAACAACCAGAGCAGTAACACATGGCTGAACTACAAAGCATCACGTCAGAGGTGATGAACATCTGAACATCTCTGCATGGTTTGAGAGCAACACCCTTGCTTATTAGTCATACCTAGAGTATGTGCATATGTGCAGATCCTTTAAATGGATTAATGCACAAAGCACCAGGACCTGACGGCATTCCTCTCAAGGTCTGTATAGGTTCTTTCTGGGTACTCCAGCTTCTTCCCACAATACAAAAGGTTAGACTAATTGGCAAATCTAATGGTTGTCTGTCTTTCAATGTCAGTCTCACCCACAGACCACATTTGTGTGGCATTGAGTGTGTAGGCGTCTTGTAGGTAATCACGTATGCCTGTTCAAGTATTGGGCCTTAGCTCTACTCAAACACACTAGCCAATGAGGACTGGTGTATCATATCATGTTATCACCGTGCCACTGAGAGTACACTTTGGATGGTTTGGTGGTGGAGTCTGGCTTCTGCTTCTCCTGTCATGTACCCTTGCGTGGCGGTCTTTAGTGCCTCAGGTTATACAGTTTCTGTAGATTTAGGGTTGAATAACTTCACTCCGTGTTGTTTTGATCTTTGCCTTCTGCCTCCTTCTCCACGGGGAGTAGTGCTCTTTTTGCTCTTTTGTTCATCTTGTAGCCTCGGCATATTTCAACTGACTGGTCTCAGTTATGGTCCTAGTAAGGAAAGTCTGCGTACCGCTGTGTTTTCATTTTGTAGCAGACTTTGCCCTTAGTTTTGGTAATCAGCTGCTAGTGTGCCAGGCAGTGCCACCTCTGACCAGATTGCCCTGATTCCCCAACACAGTTCTTGATGACCTGGATGACATCCAAGCCTGCTTGACTCTTGTATTTGTGGCTTCACTCATCCTGAGGCTAGTAGCACCAAAGACCAAAGGTTCCACACTGCATGCAATGCCTTTTTTAAGACAAGTCACCTCTCACCCAGAGGTTTCCTCAGTTCTTCAGTTATAGCTGACTGGTATGGAGTCTGTGAATTTTTTCATCACCATAACCTAGGTGACTGAGAATCTTAACAGACAAAGCACAGTGTTCTATTTTATATCTTGTTTATTTTTATTTCTTGTTTAATATTTTACCTTACATGTACTATACTACTATACTTTGCTTTCTTATATACTTTCGCATGATCTTTTAATCACTTGATAAATCACTTGATATCACGTGATTTTCTTTATATATATTTTTGAACATTGCTCTAGGGAGCCTGAGATAAAAAAAAATCTTATTGCCAACAACAGCTTCTGTATGATTGTTTTGCATATCATAATAAAGATCGTGAATCGTTCTGTAATTTGTATACTTACTGAAACTCCTTCGAAGGAGCTTGTGTTCAGGGCTCGGTAGATCTCAGCTGTGATATCCCGGTTGTTGTAGTTGAAATCTTCTAGCCGGTGACCCTTGGCCTTTAGGGGCCGCACTGTTTTATTAAGGGCCAGGGCTAGAGCCCACACAGCGTCATAGGCGAGTGGGGCCTCCTGGAAACCACCTGTTTCCTCTGGATTTTTACCCCCGAGTTTAGACATCAGCTGGTTTAGAAACTCCTGGGAAGTCTGGAGAGGATAAAACATGAGAAGACATTGTGCTCTGTTACACATGTAACGGCTTTAAATCTGCACCAACTGCACCATTTAACTACGGTTAAAGTTTTGAGTCATGTAAAATGGTGATACAAATGTCATGAAACTTTCATTTCAATTTCTGTTAATGTTTCCTAGAAAAGCATTTCGCCTGCCTTGGCTACATAAATGAAATGGTCTGGTCTAGTCTTTAGTCTTCAGATAGTAGTATCCAGGTCCAGTAGTAGTAGTATTACATAGTCAGCATAAACTTGAAATGAGCAACAAACCTTGAGTGAAACCTTCTAAGTACATAAAAGATGACTGTTCATGCTTATTTATCTTTAAAGAGCCTTAGCCTTGGGGAAACAGCTCTGGTCTGAAATGTAATTTCACTCAGTAACTCGTCATCCAGGGCTAGGCTTTCACATTAATAAGGTTGTCCCAGTGTCACTGTACTTCTGCTTCTGTAGTTATTCTAAGCCTGCTTTCACACCTTCAGAGTACTTGGCGTGAAGGGGTGAAGTTGCAATATTGATGCATTTTTTATTCGGTTTGCGTTCACACTGTACTTTGTCAAGCACACCAGAGGTTGTAAACAAATGTCCCGCAGTCAAAATGGTTGCCGTTGATTGGTCAAAATGTGAAGGGATGCTTCCTGATGTCAGAAATAATGGAGCAACATCAAATGTAAGTGGGCTTGGGTTTTGCTTTGGTGTTTCATCACCCAAATGCTTCACAAAAAGATGAACAATGTGAGCAAAAGAGGATTGCTGACCCTAAAGAGAGAGATTATGATATGTTGTCCTTCTTACACAGACAGCGAGTGAGATATGGTCACAAATATCATATGCAATGCACTGTTTTTTGGTTCACTTCACCGATGTTTTCGAGCAGACCAAAGTTCAGCTGTTTGCTGGCCCCACCAGCCCAACCAGTGGAACTAGGCAATGAAACTCGCCAGGGTAAAAGAAGATGGAAGTTAGTAAACCAACATTTGGTAAATAAATTAACATGATAACTAAAATGCAAATGTAACATTTTTTAAAAATTCTTTTTCATGGCCTGGTACCAAATGACCCACAGCCCGGGGGACCGGACCTCTGCTTAAAACATCCAGAAAATGTTGCTACTTCAGGAAATGGCTTAACTTCACTAAACCTTGCGGTTTCTGTCCAGCTCCTCTAACGCATATGTCTCACATGAAAAAATTTAAACAATCTAAATCTAATGTAAAGACTGCTATGAGCACAGTACACTATCTGAGCACAGTTGTGCTGCACAGACAGTTTTTGGACACCCCATGAGCTGTACCCTCATTCCACTCTCTCAACAGACATGTTAAAAAAAACGAAAAAGATTTCCACAACAAGGTGAAAACATATGAACTGCATTTCTACTTGTGTCAGCCATATACCTTTTATTTCAGATCACAGACTCACCTCTCCTCTTATCCAGTCTCTTGAAATCATCCCAGCAGAATGTTAAGAGTTCCTTTATCACTTTATTAATAGAACAATGGAAATCAGGCTATCTCACCCCCATCGTGTGAAATATACATGTCTCCTGAGCCAGTTCCTTTGTTCTCCCATTTTGAACAGCTCAGTCTGCCAGTCAAAGACAAAGCTGTGACCTCCATTAAATCCTCATCCTGCTCTCCCATATCCACTTGGATTTGTAAATGGGTTTTTCAAATATCCTTTCCATTATTAATTGTTGTCTTAAAGCCTTCTAGGTCCCCAATTATTCTGGCATGTTCACATGAAAAAAGAGTTGGAGCACGAAAAATTATTTTCAGGTTATATAGGCTATATTAGGCTATGCAAAGATCCTAAACATTGGCATGGTAAACATCTTTAGAGTCAAAAGCCAAAGTATTCTCAAATGGCTTGAATATGGTTTTAAGTATTATATAGTGCAGTGTTAAAAAGCCACTCTCATCTGACTGGTTTTAAATCATTTAAGGTTTATCACAACTTCCAGTTATGTCAAAGATTTTAGGGGAAAAAGCATACATAATGAATGAATTAATTTTTATCAACAAACGTATTACTGAAAAAAAATCCAATCTTTCATAACACTGAAACTGCAAACATTAAAGTGACCCAGGATTAGCTGCTCTATGTCGACAGTGCTTAGTGTTCTGTTTAAATCCTAATTTAATTGACTGTTTACAAAAGTGGGTCAGCATTATGGCCATGGCTCTTGACTGATGTCACTCCTACCTTTGTGATAGAAGAACTGTGTCACTGTTGAAATTGTGAAGACCTTATTCGTGCCTGCCTCCATTTGCATACCACCAATTGTTAGGATCTCTGTCTGCCTCCTTGTGTTTCCTGTCCCATTTCCCTAGTGTGTGTGTTTGTCTCCCTCTGTCTGTGTGTTTGTGCTG
>JBAJHX010000040.1:252359-282435 GCA_037176925.1 Amniataba percoides | reverse complement strand
CAAACTACCTCACAGCCTTCGGGTGCTTCCTGAGTCTGCACTTCGGGGTCCAGCCCACCCCTGCCTGAACCGTAACACCAATAGGCCACATATTTCAATGACAGTGTAATGATTGTTATTTATGCATGGATGATAAGGAGCTGTAAGTAAGTCTTATGCCCGGTGACATGGTGACGGTTGGTATTGGTTGTCCTGCTCTGGACAGGTACTAGAAAAAAGGTGGTTACTGTTGTAATGTGATATCTGTTTGACATTTTCATGACATTACATTCATTTGGCAGATATATGTCAGTCCAAAGCAACTGACATCTTCTCCCTAATAAACAGCCTGGGAACAGTTTGTGGTTTCAGTGTCTTGCCTAAGGACATTTGAATAAGTTAAGCTCTGGAATCAAATCACTCACTGTACAATTAGTGTTCATCCCTCTTTATCAACTGAGTTGCACATCATCATCATCATCTTCGTCTGCTTGGTCCGGGGCCGAGTCAGGGAGGCAGCAGTTTGAGCAGAGATGCCGAGAATTCCCTCACCCCAGACACTTCCTCCAGCTGTTCCGGGGGGATTCCACGGTGTTCCCAGGCCAGCCGAGAGACATAGTCTCTCCAGCGTGTCCTGGGTCTTCCTCGGGGTCTCCTCTTGACGGGACACGCCTGGAACACCTCCCTGGGGAAGTGTCTAGAAGGCATCCGATACAGATGCCTGAACCACCAGCTGACTCCTCTCGATGTGAAGGAGCAGCGGCTCTACTCTGAGCTCCTCCCGAGTAACTGAGCTTCTCACCCTATCTCTAACCCAAAGTTCATGACCATAGGTGAGGATGGGAGCGTAGATTGACCGGTAAATTGAGAGCTTCGCCTTTCGACTCAACTTCCTCTTCACCATGACAGTCCGGTACACCAACCGCATAACTGCGGATGCTGCACCAATCTGCCTGTCAATCTCATGCTCCATCTTTCCCTGACTCGCGTGCAAGACCCCGAGATACTTGAACATCGAGGCAGGACCACCCACCCCAAGAGGGCATGCCACCCTTTTCCGGTCGAGAACCATGGCCTTGGATTTGGAGGTGCTGATTCTCATCCCAGCTGCTTCACACTCGCCTGCAAACCGCTCCAGCACATGCTGAAGGTCCTCAAGCACCCTGTGGAGGGTATGGTCCAGTGTTCCAGGACTAGGACGAAAACCACATTGTTTCTCCTGAATCCGAGGGTCGACTATCGGCCGAATTCTCCTCTCGAGTACCCTGGCATGAACTTTCCCAGGGAGGCTGAGAAGTGTGATCCCCCTATAGTTAGAACACATCCCGGTGGAGACAGAGAATATGGTCCACTCAGACTCAATGCCCCCAGCCTCCCTTGGAATCTGGGAGAAGCTCTCCCAGAGGTGGGAGTTGAAAACCTCCCTGACAGAGGGCTCAGCCAGACGTTCCCAACAGACCCTCACAATACGCTTGTATTGCTGTATTGCGCTGTTTCGGGCTGAGCCAGCCTCCAGGCGCTCGCCTGGGAGCCTCAACCCCAGGCTCCAAGGTGGGGCCCCAGTAATGCCACTCCGGGCGATGTACCAGTCCTTGTTGTTGATTTCTTCATGAAAGGCCTCTGAACTGCTCTTAGTCTGTCCCATCACCTAGAACCTGTTTGCCATGGGAGAGCCTTCCTGGGGAGTAATAGCCCCGACAACATAGCTCCTAGGATCATTTGGGCACAAAAACCCACCTTACAAGCTGCCACCTGCAGTTCAAGGAGGGGCACATGTTGTTAGCAAAGATGCATAATTTTGTTCAATGATCTGATGAGTTGTCATCATGCTGTGCTAGCAGGTGGAGGTCTTCATCAGCTTAGTTTTCATCCAGAGAGAGAAAATTTTGGTGCATTTCATTTAACTTGTTTCTGCCATGACTCCAGCCAACCGATAGTTCATGTTATGTCATTAGCTCTTATGTCATTCATATCCTGCCATTCCACCTACCATGCAAATCCCTTCCCGCTGACCTCTTAATCGCATCTCATAGTCCTTCAGTAGCAACCAAACTACTGTTTGCACCTTTTTGTTTGATTTATAGGTGTTGGATTCCCCTGTCTGTCCTGTGTTGGATTTGTTTACCTGTTAAGCTAAAGCTGATTGTGTTAAGCAGCAATAACTGACATTAAAATGCAGCTGTCTTACCAAGTTCGAGGCTCCTCGCACTGTCTCTGGGTTGAGCATAACAATCTCAGTTGTCACGTGACCCTCCACAGCCTCTGTCATCTGCTCCACAGTACAGTTGATGGATGGGTCCTTGATTTTAAACCAGTTGTCAGCATACCAGCCAATGAGGAACCACACATACTTTTTTCCATAAAGCTTCTCCTTGTACACCTGCATAGGGGCAATGGAGCAGAGAGAGGAGGTAGAGGAATGTGATGAGTGGTGTTGTGCTGTTTGTTTAAATACTGGAGCACACTTGCGACGTGTGCATACTTGGCTCATTCTGAAGATTATGTAACCACTGCTCCTACAGTGGCACATTTACATTAGTCAACTATAGCAGACCAGCATAGTTAATATTAGAAAACAAACATAATGCTAGTCTGCAGACTAGTAGACATAAACAACAACTGATTCACCGCTGGACTCTGCACAATAACATTACACTTCTGTAGTGTCATTTCACCGTTTTGTACTAATTTCACACCTGAATATTATATGTTTCTGATATGTATATTCTTCAGGCACACTCCTCTCTGTACTATGTACCAGTATACCTACAGTCAAAATTTGGATAATAATCTTGGATTATTATATTGTTTTATATATTTTTTATTTTTAAAAATTTTCTACATTCTATATTTATTATGATTTCTTATTTTATGCTATCCTTGCATTTCTGACTGTCTTTTCCTCTCTGTGTTTTTGCTACTGTTGCACCATAAATTTTCCATCTGTGGGACAAATAAAGGAAATCTTGAATCTTAAATCTTGAAAAAAAACACTATGAATGTGATGCAATTAAAAATTATTATTTTTAATTATTTTAGCTGAGTCAAGTATAATTTTGAAAGAACAGAGGCAAGCTGCATGACGTCTAAATGTAGGTTATAATGGAATATATTGGGTCAGTCAGTCTTAATGTTGAAAGTATCAAGCTCTATGCATGGGTACATTATGAGTTGTTTCCAGGCAAGATTACATACACAGTCAGCTATATTGGACAGCACTAGTTATTGTTAGCTAGATGATAGATGATAGGGGAAAAAAAATTTATTCACTCAAAGCCGAGGCACTTTTACTGGAAAATTTTTATGGTGGAATGTTTTTCTTGTAACTATGAACTGACGAATCACTCAGCACACCTAAAATGTCAATATGAGGACTTTGATAAGTAGGTTTGTTTATACTGGCTTCATTGGCTAAGTTAAAAAAAAAACAAAAAATGAATTGTTCATTCAGTGTTATTCATTATGTCTTTAATAAATTCATACATTTATTAAATAACATCACTAACAAAGGTTTCTTAAAATGTCAGTAACCTCATTATTTAACTTTAAGTGATGTGTGGAGAGTTATATGGACACAAAACAAACAAACAAAAACTTGAAAAACCTTCTGTACAAATCTATGGTTAAGCAATACACTTTTTGAAAGAAGTGAAAGAAGTTTACATGATTTTTTTGTCAACCAGATATATATCATATTATTGTGACAGAGCCCAAAGCTTTAGCAGTGAAACCCAGTATGAATAAATAAATAAATAAATACCTAAGCTGAATTTCAGCCAAGTCTGTCACCAATAAATGAAAAAAATAAAAACTTCAAAAATTCAAATTACCTCACAGAAGACCTTCCTGGCCTCCGTCTCATAGAATAGGCCAACAATAATTCTGGCATCTTGACGCTTGGGTGTGAAAAAGAAAGGGACAGACCACAGGGAGATGGAGACAAAAAGCACAAGTTAAAGTTCCTGCAGTGTGGATACACATGAGTTAACCTTCCTCACTACGCCTGCACCACATAACAGTAAGCATCTTCTCCACAGGGCCACATTCATGCTGTTACCATGGTTTCTCCTGCAGTGGCCAATTAATCCTGCACGCCAAAACTAGGCCAGCATGCTGGGCAAGGTCATTGTAAAGTGGGTGTACCAGGAGGGAAGAAAACCAGGCTGACACAGGTTGAGGAAGGAGAGGACAAAAGAAAGAAAGGTACAAGGCTAAGATAGATTTGCATAGAGGGGCTCTATCACTTGTGCTGCTAGAAAAGAACACAAGGGAGTACTTTCTCATTTTTTCTTGTGTGTTCAGTCTCATGTGTTTGTTCAGTACTTAACTATATCTGTATCTGATCTGGCTCTGACCAAAGGCCAAAAATAGACCTACTAACACACACAAATAAACAAGATTTTGCTGTTTAAGTTACTTGCTGGAACTATTTGTTGCTTCCTGTGAGTATGTGCGGCTCCTAGAGTCTTGTTGTCACAGTGAACTTGTCAAGTTTGGTACAGGGGCCATAAATAAAACCTGTGTTCATCATCTGTATCTGACACTGTGTGCTATGCATATATACTATATCTGTGTACAAATGCTAACTCTATATCTTTTCAAGAAGAACTAGTCAGATGGATACGCTGTCTTTTAAATCAAGAAATAGTTCACAAGTTAGAACATTTCTGTTCCATTCCACACCACCTGTTTCTGCCTGTTTCCAGTCTTTATGCTAAGCAAGGCTAACCATGCCCTAACTTAAGCAACATTTGAGCAACATGAGAGTGGTATCAATCTTTTCATCTTGCTCTAAGACACAAAGCCAACAACCATATTTCCTATAATGTTGTCGCATTGCTTTAAGGAGAGTAGAATTAGAATTAGAGTTAGAATATCCATAAAACTAACCAACTGTCCCATAGCCTTGATGCTATAAGTGGATACAAATGAATGACAAAACTGCATTTTTTTAAAAATAGACCTTGAGTTTCAGTAATGATTGAGCTTCTATTCAAAGATAAAAGTTTAACTTTCTGAATGCATCTTATTGCGTCTAGCATTCAGATTCAGATTCAGATTCACATAGCCTTTATTACTCCCACACTGGGTAAATTCATGAACATTGGCTACTTAAGTAGCGAGACACAATAAATAAATAGTGGGAAAAAATAAAAGAATGAGATAAAAAGCATAAGACTGCTATTGGAACATTACTGGGCTATTGTTGGCAGATCTGTCTATTTTGACACCAGACTGTTTGGTCTTCAGCTGCCTGGCATGTGTAAGAAGATTGGAGTAATCTGGCACCTTAAGATTTTTGACAGCCACAGCAGGGTCGGTGAGGAAGCTCTGACGGACGCTGATTTCAACCCCAGCCTCCTTCACCCTCTCCTCTAGGTCATCCAGAGTCTATCAAACACAGAGAGAGACACACACACAATAATAAGTCTACAGACGATGATACAGTGACGGAGACAGCAACAACAGTGTGAGTGTGAAAGATCATGCAATGGTGCAATGCAATCATGCATGCAAAAAGAAATTTAAACAAGAGTAAACAGCATGAGTCAAATAAATTAGGGGCTTAGAAAGACAGTGGTTGGTGTGTGGATGGTTTGTAGGGTTTCAAAACTCAGTTGAAACTTTTTATGGGATTTATGGAAATGAACAAAAAATAATATAAATTGGATTAAAAAAAATCGAATTCAAGATGAACTACTGTTAATGTACTATTATGTACTTTAAACAGGAACAATGCTATGTACAGATATATAAGTGAGAGAAGATCTTTATTCATGAACAAAACATACTTTGAAGATAGAACCCCATTCATTTACTAGATTATTAAATTCATTTGTCAATTACAAATATGTGCCATGTGATGAGTTAAGTAATGTCATTTGTTATGTTGTTGTAACGATAATAAATGTGACTTCACAGTGTGCTCGCATGCAAGCGCCGACATGTCGATTTTTCAAAATAAAAGATTGTTCAGACTCAGATAATAAATAAAACGGAAATGATTAATTTTTTCGGTACCAATTGATCCACGGACCGGCCCGGCGGTTGGGGACCCCTGATGTACAGCACTTACAAAAGGGAATCCTACAGTCAGCTTCAACTCAATAGGTAAGAGAAGGTGGTAGTGAGTCTAAGTGGTTGTAATGTCATTTTCTGCTAATCTATTTCAACAAAATGAGAAAACACTGCATTTTTGATAATTATGAAATTATGTATAAAAGTGCCTTTGAGTGTACAGAAAACCTGCAGCCTGAACATGTATGCTGAAATCTGTATCCCCTTGTTTCTGTAGAGGTTATTATTTAGTCGTTTGTTTGTTTTTTATTACATAACCCTGTAAACGTGATGTAATCACAACAAAGTATGTGACAGAGCATCAACCCCTGCTCCTGTACATGCTGGCTGCAGCTCTCTTCCTGCGTCACATGCTGACTCAGAGAGGACATAATGGAGAATACAATCACTTAAAAAACAAGAAGAAATCTGTCCATTTCTACTTTGGCAACAACAGCTTACACAAAAGACAAGAAATAGAAATAGACCAATAAAGAAAAGCAAACTGAAAAGAAAGAATTAGATTATGCAACGCTGCAGAGAACAGCTTTGGAGCTTTCTGTAAAGGTCCTCAAGTTTCTATCGTTTTTCCTTTTGTCTTTGTAATTTGATAAGCCCCTCTTTTTATTATCACAACAGACAATATTCTTTTAGTTAATTGTTAAAGAATGGGTTCTTGATTTCAAACAGAGCAGAAAAACACAAAAGCAGCTTATTTCTGAATGGGGACTATCAACTTTGCCTGCTGTTAGTTAGACATACTAACAATAAACCCAGTGCACCATCGAGTCCTCACATTTTCACTCTTGTGCTCAGCTTGACAGGCTTACCTTCCTGAGTAATGGTTGCTTTGCTATGATTGCTGTTTGTGGGAAGGTTTTTGTATGAGATCAGATTAAAGTTCAGTTCAAAATATAATAATTGTGAAAAACATATGAGAAATGAGTGTGTTATAATAAAGTCTATGAAAGCCCTTTAAATGACAATGAATGGCATCTTGTATTTTTGTAATTTTGTATAACTTTTTTCAATATTTTCAGCTAAGCACATGACTCACTGATGTAAAAACTTCTGTCGTCTGCTGAATGGTGGCTATCTTGGTCCACTTCCACTTCTGGAAGAGCTGCACTCGAGTGGGGTTGTGCAGTGTGGCAGATGGATGAGTACGGAAGAAAGTGGGAAAACGCTGACGGTTGGACAGAGCTGGAGAGCTGGAGCCATACGACAGCTGAGACACAAGAAGACAGAAACAAGCATTACAAATCCATTGTTATTGTGATTACTGCTGTAAAATCATGACTAAAAAAGAACAAAACAAACAACACTAAAATTACAGAAGAGTAGAGAGAGGGAAGTGTGACATACAGAGGTCCACATCTGCATGTGAACTGGACCATGTGGCCATGGGGAATGCTTGCTAAAATGTTAAATTACCTGGTCAATTTTGATACTTCAAAGTTGCTTAAAATATTCAATTCTAATTCATGCTCTGATAGTCAAGATCAATCTTGTCTTCAGCTTGGAACCCAACATGGTCAAGATTACTACAGAATATTTACAACGAAGACAGCAAGTACAGCCATATTCACACAGATGTGGTCCTCTCTGGTGGTTTTGTCTCTGTTGCAATAATAGTCTTGATATACTATATATAGCACATGAGCTGCTCAGTGGCTATAAACACTGCAGCTATCTCTCTTTTTCTATGTTTAACCATTTCTGTCTGTTTTTGTCCAACAAAAATTGTGTCTCTATTTCATAGTAATGATTATGTGGTGTAATGCATTTTGTGCATTATAAGTTAGTTTTTTTTAGTTCTGCATATATTTCTGTATGTTTTACATTTGTCTGTTTTCAACCCCCTCTTTTCTTTTTTGTATGTTTTCAAAACTCACATTACATCACACACGTTCACCTTTTTATAGCTTTTCACACATTTGTCTTTACTGAAATGCAGCTCAGGACAACAAAAACCATATTATATATCAATATTTCATAATTAGAGTGCAGAGCTCTAGGCCTTGGATTTTCAGTATCTCCACACCTCTAAAATGTGAGAGGATGAATGTTCGGATGTCATAATCACACCTGGGACTTTGAAAAATAATAGACTGTTAGAAAAAGATTAAAGAGACAAAGTTGATCCTGGATACAGTTTTGCATCTAGAGATCCTGGATACTCTGTTTTATTTTAAAAATCTGAAATATTTAATACAAGTCTTACTTCTAATTGAAAAATGTTAAAATCACTTACATTAACCATATGGAGAGAGATGGTGTCAAGGGTATACTACATTTAATAACACAACACTGTAATCTATTTATTATATTTAAAACCTGAAATTAGAATCAACCCTCCTGCCTTATTCATGTAATTATTATTATTACTGTACTGTGAATATATTGTGAATATATTGTAACTGTAAATGATCTATGAACATATTCTGTAGATGTGTTTTTGTTAATTCATGATCATTTATTGTTATATTTTGTTTCGTCTTCTCCAATTTTTTAAATCTTTCATTTTTTCTATTGACTGATTCAGTCTACTGGTTGTTATTTTTTATTATTATTGTCCTGGTTATGGTCCACCTTACCATCAAGATGTGCTAAAAAGTTAATAAATAAGTTCACCCGTCTGACACCAGACTGGTTCATGTTTATTTAGTCTAACACAAAATTTATTATATTGATCTATATGTATGATATTGCTCTGAGATCTTTAAAATAATGCTGACATGGCTAAAATCAAACAGATGAGATCAGTTGGCCGATATCTATCTTGATGTACACTTTATTGGGTAAAACCACAGATTGTATACGATAACAGATGACATGAGAGCTCCACAGACGACAATGGCCAAACTGAAGGATCAATCGATTATTTCATGTAGTTATTATCATGTTTATAAGTGTTCATTTTTTCAAATAAATTGGATTTTAATTACTTATTTGATATGAAAATAGGGTGAAATATGTTTGACAGCTATCAATCAAAATGACATAGTTGTGGAGGAAGCTGCAAAGTTCTTTACAGGAATTAAAGGTAGAGTAGAAGCATCAAGAGGATATATGACCAGTCACTGATCAGTAATTGATCAAATGACATCACTGTCCTGTATTCAGGATATTTTGGATTTATTTTTGAACAGTTGGGGCAAATGGAGACGCAATATAAAGTATCTTAATAAAGAAAGTTCAGTGTGGTGTTTGACTGCTTGTGTAATGAATTTTTCCTCACACATCCCCAGTCGGAGTGTGACTGACTGGACCATTAGCTCCATTATTTCTCTAGAGTACATATACCAAAATACATAAAATATGCAACAAATGATGTAAGCTGCTGTAGCAAGCTGTCAATGTACCAATGCCATCTTGAAATGATATTGAAAATCCACAAACAGAAAGATGAAGATTCATACCACTATTAGGTTCCACATACGAGCAGCCTCTGCCACCAGCGTGGAGACAGAGCTGCACCCTGGCATCAGCACGATTTTAATAGGCTCCGTGTATAGAAGGTCGTACAGCAGCTTAGTGGCCTCCCCTGGATCACACTGCAGATACACAAACAAAGACAGCAGGACAGTCAGTATGGGAAATTCACTGTGCCCAACATCCATACTGGATAAATAAAAAAGATATAAGATTTAAGAATAATAGGAAAAAAAAGAAAAATAAGAAAGAGTCTAATATGCTGAATTACAGCTACTATATAACTGAATATGACCAGTCAATCAAGGCAATGTAGCAACAAAATCCCTGAGGGTATTGATCTGAGTAAAGGTGTTTTATTTCTTATAAATTCACTTTTTCATTTAAAAAGAAACATTGTGTTATTTCTTCAAATTTAAGTTAAATTTGAGATCGAAATTGTAACACTGTGAGGTTACTGTCAATTATTTTTCTATTGCATGTCTTGTCAGTCAGCGAAGGATTTCTCCTCAGTTGCTCTTCCTGATGGTTGTGTCCATGTTTTCACTGTAAAAAGGTTTTTTGAGAGGTACAGACAGAGGGTGATGTGTGCAGTACAGACTGCAAAGCTGCTTGAGGTAAACTGCGATTTGAGATTTTGGGATCTTTAAATAAAAATGACTTGATGAGACTGACCCTCAAAGTACTGAGGGAGTGAGTCAGCAACCATGGTCCCTCCACATGTGTATATCACCCACAATGTGTGGCATTTATACATTTAATGCATGAAACGTCATGGTTAGGTGGCAGTAATGTACATAAAACCTCACTATCTTTTCAGGGTCAGTGTTTCTGATGTATCTTATATGTCTGTATAGGTCTGTGTACGTGTGTATAGGTTCATTCACCTCATCAGTGAGATTTTATGAAAATCTCATCAATAGTTTGATTTTTTTTACATCAATTGTAAACTCATGGAAAGATTTCTGTTTTTTGAGGATATTCCAAACCCACAGTATCAATTGTTCTGATAATCATAAAAGACGCGTTCACCTCATTAAAATGAGTGTGCAGGTATATTTGGTGATTTTTCCAAAAGAGTAGAGTGTTAAATCCAGATCTGGTAGCTGATCCATGATGGTTTCATCTGAAGACTTCAATCCCTTGTTCTCTTTGCTCTCCCCATTGAAATGTATGTTGTTATGTAATATCAAGGGCTGAAAGTAAGTGAGTGAGAGGAAGTGGAACTACTAAAAAACACAGTTATATTTGAGTTTTTATGTGATTACAGCACCTTTGAAATAACCCTGGTAACCGAAGGTCTTAGATAAAAAATAATCACATTCAGGAAGAAACTGGTGCAGGCAATATATCTCTGGTCAGGAAGGTCAGAAGTTATCTAATTCAAAAGAAAGGTTTAGATGAAATGATGAAATGATAGATGAATAGGAAAGAGGAGAGGATACAATACATAGCTGATTGAAATTGGAGGTTAAAAACAATATGTGTTGTAAATATACTGTTCCTTAACCACATAGGTGTACATGCTACATATAACCATACACAGAGGTGAGGCAGAGCCGGCAGCCACACGAGTAAGCTGAGGCACATTCCAAGGTCACCCCAGCCTGAGTCCTGACAGGCTCGTCTGGGGAATCAGAGACAGCAATTACCTGTGTTGTGCGGGGGAAAACATTTACCCAACAGTCAAGTTCCATTGTCTTGATTCAACAAAACAAATGGCCTTCCTAGCTTTCTATTTACAGCCTATAGTCAATGGAAAATCAATAAGCTATTTAAGTAATAAGGGTATAGTCAAAAATACCATTAATCATGAGACATGGGGTAGTTAGTTGGGAATTTGATTGTGCTGTTTGTCATCACGTTATTAACATTTGGCATTATGTCATATTAATACAAACCATTCATGAGAAAATAGGAACAAAAAAACTACACTTGATGATAAATAAATGGATTCAACATTCTGTTGATATGGAGGTAACAGTACAACCAGCTGGGTGCACTGCTAAAAAACAAAGGAAACTAAGAAATGGTAGACTCAAAAATATAGTGTTACGTGGATGATTTTGACAATAGAATGTATTCATATCCAGGATAGCCTGTACAGAGTAAAACATGAATTATTAGGAGAACTAGGAAACCAAATAATGACCCACTCCATCTTTTAAGTTTTAGTAAATGCTGCTACAATATCTGCTGAATATCTGCGTATTTGGAAAAGCTCTGTCAGGGAGTCATGGTGAAGGACAGAGACTGTTGGAGCTGAAACATTTAAAATGGGCTCAATTCAATTTCAGTGTTTACGAACATCAATAGCTGACAAGATAAACTTTAACCCAAGCTGTTTCCTAGCAACCAGCTCCCAAAATGGTCTATGAAGATAAAATCCATTCCTGTGGAATAATTAAAGGAGGTTGCTGAGGCATGTGCTGGATTTGCTCTTCTCACCTAATGACAGAGTCAACAGGCTCCGTAACAAGCAGTTTGGAGAAAGCTGCCCTCTTCAGTCATGAATCAAATAGATTGGTTTAGAAAGCGGGCCACCGTAATCCTGTGCTGCCGTCCTCGCAGATGACTCACTGATTAACCCAAGCACTCAGGGAAAATCACAACACATTCAAATTAGATACTGTAACTGCTATATCTGCTTCCCTCCATCCAATCCCATCCCACTCTGAGCCTTTGGGACCTGGGCTCAACTTCCAGCATCACAGAGTCAGGACAAACATTTAATCATCTGTTCAGCAGATCTCAGTTAAAAGCTTGAGACATTTTCTGCTCTGTTCACTGCCTGATGACAGACATTTTTGGCCTCTCCAGCATGGCAGCATGCAGTGCTGGACTGTGATCAGCAGGCGATTCATCAGAGCATGTTCACTGTGATGTGCAGCTGGCCTGGCAGAGTGGTGGAGTGGTGTAGAAGTCTATGATTGATGACTGCTCCGGTCAGAACTTCTTACATTTGGCTATATGCCCTCAATTTGGCTTTCTCGCAAAGACAAGCTTAAATCATCTAGTCATCCATCTGCTCCTGTTTGTGCAATGATAGGTGCATGATCTTGTATTTTTTCTTAGAGCCAAATCTGCATTTGTTTGAACTGCAGTTGTCTTGGTTACTGTTGTCATGCCAATCCCCTACACCCTCTTATTCCCCCATCCACCAAATTCAAGTTTTTGCAATAGAGATCCAGTGCAGAGCAGTTTGAACCAATCAGAATCATGCCTTCAAAAAACACCAAAACATCTGTTACACCTGACCTGACCTGCTGTGTATTAGTGTGTGTGTGTGTGTGTGTGTGTGTGTGTGTGTGTATGGGTTGGAATGAAGCATGTGCATGGCTTACATGAGACAGTATGATAAAAAAGAGAAAATCTAAACCCTCATATTAGCAATAAGATTATTATAAAGATAAACATCTCTTCTCACACACAAAAAAATAATGATTTAATAATAGTTTTTTCTATGAGGAGCTTAAAGATATTAAGGAAGCTTTAACATCTACTAGATAAATTACAGGTGCAACAAACATGAATTAAAGAAAAAAGCATCCTATAATCCCTGATATCTATTATTATTTATAATAATCTAGTGGCTCTTGAGAGAAGTGCAGCATGTAATCAGCTGTAGCCCTGAATCATGTCAGTTCATAATTATAACACAAACCATAGTTATTGATAACAAAGTTATTGCATAGGATCATTTTAAAGACATGCTTGTTTTTAAATGTAACATTGATGATTTGTCTATAAAAAACTATGTGAAAACGTTCAGCTGTTACATGCTCATGTAGTGAAAGTTTAATTCTAAGGCTATATTTTATATTATTTCAAACTGACATGCAGTAGATCTTTGACAACTTGGTGTTGCTTCTCAAAACAAATGAGGCAATACAGTTTCACATTACTTGGTGAAACAATTACTGTATATGCATGTGGGCATGAATAATGTGAAACTACTTTAAAAAATCATTCAATTTCTGCTCACACCCTTATAATTCACTGCACCTGTATCACTATTTTCTCTATTTTCTCTTTCTCATTGAGTTTTCTTGACCACATCATGTCTGGGTCTATTTATTTCCTGTATGGCCCACATTACATTGTCCATTACATTTACATCTTGCTTTCATAACACTCACAGTTCAGGATGAGAGAAAGTAAACAGGAACAGTATAGCAGAAAAGTCTGTGGGTTTAGCAGACAGGCAGCTGAGCAGAGGATGTGGGGCTGTTCGAATGTGGGCATGCTGTAAAGCTGTTCTTATGGAAAGACAAACAGTTAGTGTTACACTACTATTCAGTGAGGAAAACATGATTGGGCTGCTGCATTTTAAAACACAGAAAACAGAGGACTGTCCGTTGTGCTATGGCCCAGCATGATGTGAAAAAAGTAATAATGGTGAGGAGAAAAATAACAGCAAATATCACATTTATGAGCAGTACATTATGATGTGCAATCTTTACATTTATCTTAATAATTTTGTCATTTTCATTAAAAAATAGTCAAAAATGTCTCTCCCGTTTGTTGTCACTAATAGTTCTGAAGAATTCAACTGGCTGGAGTTTCTCCTTTCTTTTTTTGTAATAATGTATTTATCAATGTAGGTAATTTATCAAGGAATGGTCAGAAATCATCAAGTCTGTTGCAATCTAGTGACAAATCCAACCAGTTTTGGTTCTGTTCAACACGTGAAGGGTGTAAATAAATATAAATAATAATGAGAATGAAGTAAACTGTGTCATGGTGTGTTCTTTACTCACCATGCTGTCATAGTGTATCAACTCCAGCTCATAATCGGGCAGTATGTCAGTCCTGTCATTCACCAGGTCCAGAGCCATCTGAGCAGCAGGGAGGCAGGCTTGTCCTCCGGGCCAGCCTCCACTCATGGGGAAGAGGGCTCCAATGTAGAGCTTCTTCTTGCCTAGAACCAGGCAGGAGCAGGAGAGGAGGACAGTGAGAGTAAGGGTCAGAGAGCAGCAGACGGAGGACCTGCGGAGGAGGCCCTGGCAGAGCCGAACCATAGCTTGTGGATGCTGGAGGCCCGGTGAAGCTTGATGAAGTCCAAGATAAAGCTGCTGTTCAGCTTTGAGTGTGCACGGCGTACAGTGCGAGGGTCAGGAGCATTGAATTCCCATGAGTGGAACAAGTTGGTTTCCTCACAGACGGGAGCCCATTTAGCTTCTACTTTATATGATGAACACACTTTTAATTTCACTGCTTCTCGTTGCAAAAATAGCATCTAACAGCTGACAAATGCATGCAATAATCCAGATATAAAAAAACCCTCTGCCACTACATTAGCTGTGGAAATGAAGAATATCTACTCTGCCATCTTCAGAAAAGAACTCAATGTCAGCGTTTTTATAACTGCCTGTTGGGAGAAAAAAAATCGACATTCAACTAATCTGTTGCAACCAATAACCAGCTGAGAACGAGTGAGGAGATGGACAGAGACAGGCCATGCACATAAGAGCAGCTTTAAGTTGCTGTCCTTGGACCAACTTGAACAGGAGACTGGATTCGTGAGTCCATCTGGCTCAACTCGTTCCGCTGTCCAAGGTGCTGAAACTAACGTGAGGCTCCGATCTGTCCAGCCTGACACTCACAATAGATCCCAAAAAAACAACCCCAGGAAATCCACACCGAGCTCCCGAGAAACCACGAGCTTTATTCCATTCGGGTCGTCTCGTCATTTATTTGCCCTTCCTCGTCCAACCGCCTACATACAACGCACATAACGCGTCGTACGGCTGTATGAGGAGAGCTGGCTATGTTCAGTAATCCAGCGGGAGAGCGGTCAGTGTGCAGTAAGGTCGATCTGAAGATGAAGAAGTCGCCACAGGGCTGCTGGAATGCAGTCAGTCCCTCCGGAGGAGAGGAGAGAGGAGAGGAGAGGAGAGGAGAGAGGAGAGGAACAGGCTGACTGCGGCGGCGTGTGAGGGAGTGTGACAGAGAGGAGAGGAGAGAGGAGAGGAGAGAGGGGGAGGGGTGCTTCGCTCTCTCCGTTTCACTAACCACTTTAAATTTGCAATCCCTTAACACAGCAGCGCTCATTTATCTTTCCTCCTCCCGCCCTCCTCTCTGCTAGTTCCTCTGACAACAGGCAACTCCCCCTGCCCTCCCCCTGCCTTCACATCCTCCACCACACACACTAACGTTAATCAGCCTGTCAGTAACTTCACCTTGTGCAGATACTTTTAGTTTTCATATGTCCTAAGAAGCATACTTCCTTTAAAGCAACAGCACGAAACCTTTCGACTTTGAAATAACCTGTCTTTGCTTTTACATGTAAATATATTAAATAGAAATAAAACACACTTCTGTTCAGTACACACACAAGCACACACACATTTTCATTTGTTTTCATGACATGTACTGTCTAATTCACCATACTCTGTACTATGTTTATTCATATATTCATCACGGAAACATGACAGCAATACATGCTCATTTCTGTTTCAGTTTTGAAAGAGCAGAACAGGTCCCAAACGCATGGGGAAAGGCTGAGCCGGTGTATGAATTTTAATGGAAGCTTACTGACAGGCAGACAGACAGCTAGACAGGCAGGCAGACAAGCCATAACATGGGAAAGGGGCACGACAACATGCAGGAAAATAACACTGACGATCTGACAGAGGAGCACTTCGTCTGGTCTGGTATATTTATAGTGTGACTGATACTGAGGTGCAGATGAATAAATGAGCAAGGAATCTCAGGTGAGGGCAATGAGGAGATTCACAGGGAGGTGGAAATGGTTGGTGGAAGGGCTTGAAAATTCAGAGGGCACGTGGTAGAAGGATACAGAAAGACATGAACCAGAAACACAGCTGGGGTGGAAGGACAGGAAACTGGACCACAACCGACCAGTCAATCATGTGTTATTATGGCAAAAGTCTCTGCTCTGCACCTTAATTGTGGTCTTCTTAATAATCTGTCAATCTTTAAATTTAACAAACCACATTTTAAAGATAAAGCCATTATGAATCATGTCTCTTCCCAAGACACTGTTACACATTTCTTCATTACTGTCTCTTAAGGGTGATCCTGGTTTCCATTTTGCCCCTGTGTGTGTGGGTATATCTTTAATAATATATCAGCACAGTGATGGGCTGACACTGATCCCTCTCTTTTCTTTCTCGTTATTTGCTTCATTCTTTCTTCCCATTTCCTCTGCTCCGCACTCTTTACACATGGTGCTGAGGCGTGATGTCTATTTCTCTCTGCTTAATCCCATTTCTTTTTCCAGGCACAGCTCTCTACCTGACTGGCTCTTATTTTCTTGGGTGGGTTGATATGTATCTCTCTGCCTCCTCCTATCCGTTTTGCCATCTCTCTGGGATTATCCATGCTGCTAGAGAAGAAAGGCATGTATCTGTGCCTCCAACATGCCTCAGCTCCAGCTCATTTCTATCAACCAACTGCTGTCTCGTACAGTGATTTCAGAGACAGCTCTCTGAGCAGTCACTTGTTAAACCAGTTTCTATGGACATAAACCAGGAAGAAAACACAGTGGTATAATGCCTCCTGGTCTGCTTGGAGTGCTTTCCTGCTCAATAAATTTGAGTAACACTTTGAGCAAAGCTGTCAAGTGATTCCTTGTCTTTATAAATAATAGGCTAAGAGCAAAATCACTGATGTTCAATCAGTTCAATACAATCAAACAGCTAAGGGTAGTTACCTCTTCTAATCATGTTTCACTTTCTTCTTCAGTGATGCATGAGTCAAGGTCATTTGTATGCTAAAAACTATACATTGGATAATTTGCTTAAAATGGAAGCATTTTCCTACCCTATTTCTAGGTTATGATACTTATTTAGCTTCCCACACAGGTTAACTAAACCCATTTCATCCAGAGAGCATGAATCTAACCTGTACGTCTTTACTTGAATACTCCTTTACAATAATTGTAGTGTATATCAGTTGAGTTTTTTTTTATTAAATATACATTTTAAGGTAATGTACCATAATATCAACTAATAGTATATGATTATATATATTATATACATATATAGTAATATGATTTACATTCAGGTTCAGCTCAAGACACAATGTTCCTTAATGCATCAAAGGGTGATTACTGATGCATCCAACTATTTTGGAGACTATGGTCTGCATATTTGTTGAGGGCTGTCTCAACATTTCAGTGTATGAGCATTTGCGTCATGATAGGGTTGTTTTATCAACACAATGAAGGAACATTGTTTAAGAACATGAAACAAAGTATTCATTCTGAATACACTGCAAAACATCGAGTTTTTAAGTAAGTTGATTACAGGTAGAGAAAAATTGTAATCTTGCTTGAATTGAAAAGGTCTGACTCTAAGTTAACCTTACCAAAGTGTTTTAGCAGCCTAGTCCTGAGCTTTGTATGCTTTGCCTGTGAGCACCTATGCTTTCTTTGCAGTTCAAGAACACACAGACACAGACAACCTGCAGGTCTGCTGACCCTGAGGGGGTTGCTCACTTTACCTAATTGGTAATCCAGCTTTGCTTTACCAGTATATTTGGTCTTTCTAACCTTATGATAAGTGTAAAACCAATAAATAGTAATCACTTGTATTAATCTTGCTGCTCTGAAAATGAACTCTAATAACATTTTTGTTAAGCTAAAAAATAAGAAACTGTTGGGTTCAGTTTAATTATGTAGCACACTAGATCAAACAGAGAGATGGGTGATGGTTCATGTTTTTTTTCTCTCTTGGTTATTCGTTTCTTTGTTTTGCTTCTTTCTTTTGTCTTCTCTCCACTGTCTCTGTTTCTCCTTTCTCTTTTCTCTAACCAACTTCTACATTTCTATGTTTTCCTAAGCTGTACAGCCCTCTGGGTTAGGTTCTAAACAATACGAGATGTGACATCTTACTATTATTTACGCTGCCATGCTCCACATCCTTTTGAGTCTAGTTGCATGAAACTATGCTCTTTATCTGTAACCTGCTCAGCAGCAAAGCAGCATGTATGTGTGCAATGTACATGGTCTTTCTAACAGTGCAAGTACAAATAAGAAGGTTATTCCACAGAAATCTATCTGTAGGTCTGTGTTACACTACTTAGTCGTTACTGTCAGGCAGGTATTCTCTGTCAGTCTACCCTGTGTTACCCAATTATAAGTTAATGACACCAGTTCATTTCCATCAATAGATTAGCTGATTTGAATTAGGTCAATGTGGTAAAATGCAATGCAAACATGACTGACTCTCTTTTTCTTTTCCTCTTCATGTGTAGATGAGCAACCTCTTCCTGCTGTCTGTCAAGAGTGAGTTCTGCTGTTGTTGGCTGCATGAAACCACAATGGCAAACAATCGTCCACAGAGCTCCAGAGACTGATGTCAGCCCTGGTGATGACAGCACAAACAAAAATGAAAGTTGCTGGGAGAACAATGCTGACAGCCATGGTCATGTAGCAGCAGGTCACTCATTACATCAGTGGCTGGGTTTTCATTTGTCAGTGACTGGGCTTTCATTGGTTAGTGGCTGAATTTGTCAGTCAATTTTGGATTTGAAATGTGAGGTTTCATTGGTCAATAACTATTCTATTGGTCAGTGGCAGTGTTTTAACTGATGACTAGCTGGTCTTTCACTGGTGAAAAATACAAAAAATAGGGAGAAGTAGGAAAGCAGCTGACTCCTCTTAACTAGTGGAGTCATACAATGTGGGAGGGGCGGTGAATGTGCAACAAACCAGGCGAGTCATGAGTAGACAGCTGGCATGCTGATGACCTTGGATATGGAAAATGGCCACCTACATGGACTCCAACTTGGAAGGCCTCATGTAGAGTGTATGCCTGAATAGTTTTGGCTGAATCTTTAGCAGAGGGCAACTTGGGACCATGGGTGAGTCTTTGTTTTGCAAGCAGTTACTCTCACAATCACAGGGGCAGGGTGTTCTATGAGATAGTTCATTGCCTGTCTTTCCACATGCCGGGAAACCATTCTAACACAGGAAGATGGCAGGAGTTTCCTGAACTAGACAGATAAGCCTTCCTTTTGATAGATGCATCTAGCTATCCCTTTAATTAATATCTGTAGATGTGTGAGGCCAATGTAAATGTTGGAAATTAATGAGCAGCCGTGATTTGTGTTTATACTGGATTTTGCATCTATGTGATGAATACCTTGATTTGCCAAGTAATGGATCGACCAAATTAAAGCTGAGGTCAGTAAGACTGAGAACCTAGCTCTATTTATCTTTATAATATGTGTTGTATTACATGTGGCTGACTGTTTCAGACTCCTCCACTTTCATGTGGTTGATCAGAAATGAAATCCTTACAGAGCCACAGTTGGTTTTACTAAAACGGTCATTCGGCGATAGATGGGATAGTGATTTAACATTTTTATTGAAATGAAAATCTTCAAGATTATATCTTTAAAACACAAGCAAGAGGAGTATTTAAAAAATAAACACATCAGATGCAGAACAGATGCAGTCAAAAGTTCAAGGTTCAGAATGCAGGGGTTGATTTGAGGAGTTTCATAGCCTGAGAAAGGAAACTGCTCTGAAGTCTAGTAGTATAAAGGAAGATAATTCTGTATTGCTTGCCAGATAGTAGCAGGGTAAAGAGGCATGTGTTCTTTAAGCAAGCTCGCCTCACTGATATCATTAATGCATGCTCGATGGATACCAATGATGCTGTTTTCTTCACCCACAGACTTCCTATCCTGGCCTGTGTACATCCCATGGCAGTTTGTAATGTTTCCAGTCAGGTTGTGAAAAATATGCAAATGAATGTAAGCAATATTTTTTTTTAACATATTTTGGCTGTTCTGCCTTTTCTGTTAAATTGTTCATTATCAGCAAATAAAATATCCCTACATTTTATGTTGGGAGTATATATTAATTCTCCAGTGGAATGGACATAGTTTTTACATTTCTAGACAATTTATATATCAAGCCAAGATTTGATGCCACAAGGATTTTTGGCAAGGATGCTATTGTTTTTTACTCAGAGTTGAGCGGTAATTTTCAGCTCCCACTCTCCATCAGCACATCCTTTCGCCTGCAGTGATCTTGGCAGTCTGTGTAGCCAAACATGGTTGCCCATGTGACCTGACCAACCACAGCCCCATGAAGAATCAAAGAGTCCTTGTAGCATCTGGTGAGGATTCACCTTCAAATATCCCTGCAGTGTCATTCAGCAGGAGAATAGCAGTGTAAAAGTGGTCTCAAGACTAGATTTGTCCTATTTTGCCCTAATATGCTACAGATGGTGTGAAATGTTAATGAGGATTGCTGGCACTATTGGCTCCCAAAGTAAAAATGTTGTGACCTCAAAATGACAAATCTGGTCACTTTTAAAATGTGAGTCATCCTCTTGGTTTTATTCATATTTATTTAGATATATTCATTATTTCCGAATATTACTCTAGAATGAAAATGAACAGTACCACATGTGCACCACAGTTCTGCTCAGTGCTGTATATTAACTAAAATTAGTAATGAAGTACGATGTGTTGTCTGATGGATCTCTGGGTGTCTCTTTCTCATCTCATTTTATTCGATCCCATTGTCTCTTTGAGCCTGTGTTTTATTTTAGAACAACCCTAGGCTTACTGCTGAGCTGGGGACAGAGAGCCCATGAATATCAGATGTAGCCCGAAGCTCAAAGAGTCCTTCAGGACCATCATACAAGCAAGCACTTAAAGATCTCTTCTCTTCCATTCACGCTCACCACTTTCTAACAGCCTCTGTTTAAAACTCTCAGCTGTAACAAGCCAAGCCACTTTCAATATTGCCATTAACATGTCAGCCATGTGAGTCAGCACATCAGCTGTCCTACGTGTGGTGAAAACACACTCAGTCATGTTTACACCCCTTACACAGACACCTACAAGGACCTTCCTTGCTGTCCATTTGGAAAATCTGACCACGCCTCAGTTCTGCTGTTGCCTTCCTATAGGCAGAAATTGAGGCGTGATAATGATGACCAATCAGACTCGGCTCCGCACGACTGCTTCAGTACGACGGAGCAGTGTGTGTTTAAGGACAGACACATCAACACAGGAGCGAGCAACAAATTTTTACAAGGGGACACATAAGAAGTCTGAATTCTGTTGGCAGGCCGAACCAATAATTTCTTGAACTTAATTTTTTTTTTCCCATTGTAAAAACCAGTAAATCATATATTTTGATTAACTGCTAGTGGTAATCAGAAGACTACAGATATTTTGTTAATATTTACGTATGAACTTGCGGTGTAGGTCAAACAGGAAAATACTCCTATCGAAGTAAAAACAAAACAGGAAAAAAAAAAAAACAATTATGTCAGTGTCTCATTTTATAAATCCTTTTGCAGTATATACTGTCAGTTCGGCTCTGAAAGGTCTTAAATTGCCGCCCCCTTAACCTGTGTGTAGCGAGCGGAAGTTAGTGAGCAGAAGTTGGCGAGTGAGTAGTGATAGCATAAAGCTAACACTAGCCTGCACGCACCTGTTGTCGCCGTCTGCACGGATCAGTGTGTGTGGCGGCGTGACAGTTTGTTTGGCAAAAGATTCACAAGAAGAGAGGCTGTTGCAAGAGAGGCTGCTTTTAATGTTTTTCAGGTCTTACGGACACGACGTGACGCAACTTTCGCCGTAAGTCGGAATTCATTTACATGTGACAGACACACACACTTGCACATGAATGTTACAAACTTATTGAGGTGTTGAGGTGTTGACTTTCAATAATGAAAGTCAAAATACTGTGTAGCACACACACACACAGTTCATACATACGCGTAACCACATATTCGTCTGGCCAGCTCGCCAACTAGTTCCCAGGTGAAATTTGAATGCTGCCGTCTGGTTGACGGTTTAACAGCATTGAGCCCAAACCACCAGGCTCAGGAACAGGTTCATTCTGCAGGCCAAGACTCTTGAACTCTATCAACAGTACCACCACTTTCTACTGTATATATGTTATTGTATATATCTGGTAGTTGTAGTTTTTTTTTTCTCTTGTTGACTGTCTCTATTCTTTTATCAATATTTATATTTATATATTTATACTTATATATATTTTTAGCGTTGTTTGGGGAGCCTGGGATTTAAGAATGTGTATCTGCACCTTTGACCATGTCGTTGTCTAAGTGTGTACTCCAGGTACTTAGTGCTCTGTAGTCCTTGCATCAGTCCCTAAATTAAAGCAGTTTAGTCTTGGTTGGTTGGTTGGTGGTGTTGTTGTTGTTAATACAATAATAAAAAAACAACAACAATAATAATAATCCCAACCCTACCACAAACTTTGTCCTACCAGCCATAAGCAGATGGTTCAGCCCACACCTCTCAGTATGTCCACCCTGTGCTTAGGCTCCGCTGATGCAGCCCATCATCTGTCAAGTCATCTGTCTCAAATCACTCCAGTTTTAGCTTTCAGTAAAACACAGAATTTAGCTTAAAAAAGTATTTATTACATACAAGTCATTGACCTTGCCTGTATATTTGCTTATGTTGAACCAGCTGCCATGATACCACAAGTGACAACCTCACTCAATCAGATTTTTCTTTCATAAAACTATTCAAAATGATTTGAAATGTACCTCTTCTGGACCACTTCTCTTTACCATTAGGTGTGGCCAATTCTGGTCTTTTTAAAAAAGACAGGTTTGTTAATAAAGATTTAAACAGCAGACATTACGATTTAAAACAATGAACCTATTTTGAAAAAGGTCCCTTCTCCTCTATAGTATGCTCCCCGGAGAGTTTCGTAATGTAATTCTGTCTTTTTAGTGTGCTTTTGTTCATTGCTCTGCTCTGCTTTGCTGTTTATTTGTCAACTGTGTAAACTGTTGTCAACAAAGGAGAGATGGGCAGATTTCACTACTTGATGATCAGTGGTTGCTTATCCCTCATTGGTCTTGTATGGTATGGTACATGTGCAGGCTGCCTGCAGCCACTTTGATTATTGTCCAATGAGGTTTCTTTCACAGATGATCTGCCTCATGTACTACTGTCACTGATCAAATGTGACTAAAACTTAACTCAAAGTCTTGTTTCACACAAAACCTCCCCACCTCTCTGATACTAAAATGAATGAGCTGCATTATTTCTTAGATGAATGCAGTCTTCTCATTTCATCAGCTGCAGTAATCATTTTATCACTGACACATTTCCACAGTTTGACAATAAATTGCATTTGTTCGTATAATCCAGAACATGAGCAAAACACATTTGTGAAATAAAAGCCTGAGACAAGGTGTCATGGTGGCAGACCATGATGTCATAAATCAGCAGACTCCTATCTTGGCTGACACAGATTATAATTGCATTCTTGTTGTCTTGTTCAGTAACACACAGCCACTGGAGAAACAGTCAGTGAGGGAATCATGCACCCTCCGTCCCTCCCCCTGTTTCACCCCACCTGCTCTGTTCAACTGGAGTTCTGCTTTCTAGACTGCTTTCTAACACACCTGCTGTTGAACCGTATGTCCCTCTAAATCCTGGTCAGCCTCCTGTTCCCTCTTTTCCTGTAACCACCTCCCTGTCATACGTACTTCTCCTCTCCAGCCAACCCCATCCCTCGCTTTCCTCTAATCACGTCAAACAGTCAAGTTTACATTTCAGCAGACTTGAGCACAGGTAGTGATGTAATGAAGTGTTTTTATTTATTTACATTCATGTGTGGTAAACTTACTGTGATCACATGAAGGTTGCTACACTGGCTATGTAGCTTCTTCATATTTTTTCTAAGATAAGGTATCACCATTCCGAGACACATCAGAAATTCAGAAATGGAGTTTGATGTGCTCTCTCTCTTCCAATATTTCACTTTCTCCTTATCAGTATCTCAGATTCTCACATATAAAATTGTTTCTTCCCACCTTCATCGGGCTCAGTTTTCTCTTATTTCTTTAACACTGATTTGTTGCTCCTTCTGATGTTTTTCTCTCCTTCATTTTCTCCATCTATTTGCTGTCTTGTTTGTAATCTCACCTCTTTCCATCTCCATTCTTTGTCTTTCAGCTCATCTCACTCCTCTATGATTCTCTCTATGGTTTCCCATTGAATGTAATAACGTTAATGTGATCTGCACATAAAACACACTCTAATCTCTCTGGCTGTCTGTTGGTCTGTGGCTAAACCTGTTCAGCTATTTCTGGCTCTCCTATTTCTCATGTTGGACTGTGTTATCACTGAAGAGCTTATTTTTCTGCTCAGTCGCTGCATCAGTTTGAACATCGTTGTTGCAATAGAGAACAGCATAATCCATGAAGTCTGTAATGTGCCTAACTTACATTTACTTTTTACACATAAGTATGCATTTACATTTAAGTACCAAGCTCATTTTGATTGAATGTAAGTTATGGAACATTATTGGAAATTTAATTCTTTCTTCTAGAATCATATACACCAGGAACATGGTAATATTTAAAACAAAGCTCGTTGCAATGCAGCTCAGATTACAGCTCTCCTGCCCTCTGGCAAGGCACTTAACCTGTGCTTGTCAAGGCTCAACTAGATTAGGCATCTGACGGGACAATATATCACAGCGTTAATAATAGTAACAGAGTTTGAACAACAGGCCCACACTGGATCTCTGTGATGGATTTTTGGAAATTAAAAATCTTAAATGCAAACTGATTTTTTTTTTTTTTTTTTTTTTTTTGCCGGACGGTTCAAAAAACACTCAATTTAAAATTAGAATTTTCGGGCAATTATTTCATGGTTCCCTCCAGAATTATTAGCACCTTTGGTGAATATGAGCAAAATAGGGTATGAAAAATGTCTTTATTGTTTATCCTCTTGATCTTTCATTCAAAATATTCACAAAAATCAAACATTTTCATTGAAGTAAAAATACTGAAAGAAGAAAAAAAGTTAAATAAATATTTTTCTCTAAAACATGCGTACCATAATTATTGGCACCCACAGAAAACCTTATCATTAAAATCTAACTGAAGTATTTCCAGTCATGTTTTACATTTTTAAGTTCAATTGTTTGATTAGGAGCTCTTAAATGGTCAACCGTGACTTTCTGTTTCACTGGGGTATAAATATGAGGTGACACAGGCCAAATTTCATAATTTCATAATTTTTGTTATTTGTGCGACAAAAACTTGTTGAGCGGCACAAATCAGGAAATGGATATAACAACATTTCTAAATAGTTGAAAATACCTATTTCCACTATCAGGACAATATTTAGCAAGTTTAAAGCAACAGAAGATGTAAAGAATCAGCCTGGAAGAGGATGTGTGTATATATTGACCCCATGCACAGTGAGGAGGATGATTCAACTGGCAAAAGAATCTCAGAGGATTACAGCTGGAGAATTGCTGAGGTTAGCTGACTCTTGGGGTCAGAAATTCTCTAAAACTACCATCGGACATCACCTATATCACCACGAGCTGTTTGGGAGGGTTGCCAGAAAAAAAGCCTCTTCTGTCAATCAACAACAAACTAAAAATGTTACTGGAGCTTTCAGTGGGACCCAGTTAAACATCAAAGGTGGGTTTGGCGTAGATAGAAAGACAGCCATATAGAAAAGCACCTCATATCCACTGTGAAGTGGTTTGTGAGCTTTTTGTGTTGCGTTATTCTTCCAAAGGACCTGGACATCTTGTTAGGATACATGGTATCATGGACTCCATCAAATACCAGCAGATATTAGATGAAAACCTAACAGCCTCTGCCAGGAAGCTTAAAATGGGTCATGGTTGGACCTTCCAGCAGGACAATGATCCAAATCACACCTCAAAATCTACACAAAAATGGTTCACTGACCACAGAATAAGGTTTTGCCATGGCCATCACAGTCCCCTAACCTAAACCCTATAGAAAATCTGTGGAATCAGATCACGTGCCAACACATCCTCATCACGCTTTATAGGAGAAGACTCAGAGCTGTTCTCTTTGCAAAGGGAGGTTACACAAATTATTAAATGATGGGTGCCAAAAATTGAGAAAAATATTCGTTTCATGATAGGAATTCTTTTAATTATGTTACTTCAATTAAACATTCATTTTTTGTGAATATTGTGAATGAAAGATCATGAGGTTTTCCTGGCCTGTTTTGCTCATATTCACTAAAGGAGCCAATAATTCTGGAGGGCACTGTAGGTTTTGTGCGACCACTTGGTTGATGTAGGTCAATGTCGCTGTTGCAAACTCACATTTAACAAGGCTCACAATGAGTTACATTGTCCCAGATACATTCCAGGTTTAGGTTTAGGGTTAGGGAGTTTCCCAGGTCTCTGAGTTAACAATTACATCTCCAAGTAAACTGCACACACTTGCAAGTAACCAATAATGTGGTTCATAAGACACTGGAACACAACCAGCACACAGGCATCAGTGGAGACCAGTTGGGGTTATAAGAGCTGGAGAGATGTGTGAAAAACAGCCGTCACTTTGTTTTTCCTCAGCAAACTAATTGAGGGGGTTTCTAATTGCTCTAAATACTCTGCCACCTTTGTGGTTGTTATTGCCATCTTTTCCGTGTAATCCAGAAGGACAGAAGAAGAATATTGCAATAGTATCTGTAATGACTTGTTTTTGAATGCATTATATTCAGATGATTTTTAATGACTCTCTGAGCAGAAGTAGCAGCTATCTTGAAAAAAAAAAATTCTAAGCACACCTAAAAATCAATAGCTACTGTCATAATTCTAATGTCTCTTCTCTTACCCCACATCATGTACACACAATTGACCTTTCCTTTGCCAAGTTGATCGCAGGTAGGAGGTGGAAGCCTACTGTGAGAAAGTTATTGGGACTGCAGTCTTAATTAAAAGATGTTAATGCACACTGTTACCTGCTGGCTGCAACCGTAGGTTCAGGCCTCTATATTAAATCACTGTTTAATCCTGGATTACAGTGGCCTCCTGTTTAAAACCTGGGAAACACAATACAGTATAGCCACCATTAAAATGCCCACAGGATACAGACACTGTGCCGGTGAATTATGCTGCATTACTTCCACTCAGAATGTGATTAAAACACAAAACCTACTGATAAATAACACTATTTAAAAACATCTGCAATCCATAGACAAAAGTAATACCTCCAAGAGCTCAAACAGACAGCAATTATACATATGGTGTGTAAGGAACAATGAGCACATCAATGAAACATCCACTTTTGCAACGTCCGAGAAAAGTTCATTAAAAACATTTCTTCTTTATAGTTGATAAATATGAATAGAAATATAAAAGGTAATCCTGCTGAAGGTTTTTTTTGCATTTCTTTTTGTGACCACAGCAGTAAAACTAATATAATCTGAACCCACTGTACATTATCAGCAAAACTGTTTCATATTGTGTAACACCTTTATTATAAAATAAAACAGGTACCTGGATGTTAGTTAAATTAAATTAGATGGTGGTGATCATCCTGTATCCTGTAGCTCTTTGTGGTTGCTCTTCAGACTGCTTAATTTATAATGAAGTCAACTGTTATAATATGAGTGAGTTAGCCACATTACCATTCTGCTGTCAAGGGTTGCTTTCCATTTTATTGCCTATTCTCTGTTGCTAGCCTGATTTTTTGTCATCAGTACAGTTACACATTTGAAGACTATTTTTGAAAATCCTGATAGATAGAATTAGTTGTCAACAAAACTGTATTCAGTAAGAAGTAGTAGTTTACTGATAATGTGAATACATGCAATCAAAAAACTGCAGGTAAGCGCAAACCTTCCATTTTAGACGTTACTCTCCATGTTGGGGGAGGGCCATGGGTGTCTTTATTCCCTTCACTACTATAGGGGAGATGCCGCCTGTTCATTAGAACGAGACAGCGTGTCCCCAGAGCTACAGGACTCAGCTGGAGCTGTGTAATGGAAGTGCAGAGAGCTTCCAAAACATCCATACAATGTTATTTCCTTAATAACGAGAGACATAAACCTCCTTCTCTCTCCTTCTCTTTCAGAATTCATCTAACAACTCTGTTCCTCCATCTCCTATTTCTCCACATCCTCTTTGTCTTTGTGCCTCACTGTCCCTCCTATAATCATTATCTACCTGCAGTCCTGAGGTCTGAGGCAGATTGTGGCGCAGACACAAGCATTCATCATTGTACACAACACTGTGTGATCCCTCGGGCAGAAAGACATCTTAGTGCAGCCTGTTCACATCCTGAGACATTAGCAGCAGCACTCTGGCAGGATGACTAATCTGACACATTAATGTATTTGGAAGAAATCACACCCAGGCTGTTGCTTTTGCCATATGTCTCAATCTTTTTTTAAGGTATTATACTGCCACCTAATGTTACAATTGACCTTTTTTTCTAAAAAAAAAAAAGTCTTTAAGTCATTTTCACTAAAACTTGCTAAAACATTATGTCTTATTTCATTTTGTGTGTTGACAAGCACCACTATCATGTTGCAACAGTAATTTCTCAGTAGCTGATGTTAAGATGTGAAATATTAAAACACTTCAGTGAAAATCACTGCAGCTCTTTGGAGCTGGTCCATGCTACGTTGGATAAGGACAAGTTAATATTTAAAGTACCTCTACTGACAAAATGTCAAGAAATATAAAAAAACATACACAGTATTTAGTTTTCCTATTCTTCTCCAACATCTAATTTCAGATTCTGCAAATTCAGTTATATTATTTTCAAAGGAAAACAATAAGGAACAAAACTGTCTTATCACACATCCAAGTCTTTGTGCTCTCTCCACATGTCTGACATTGGCAAGAACACAGAGGCTTATATCTCTGAAATGGTATTCATTCTTTTTTTATAAACTTGTTAGACATTATTTTTGAGTACAAATGAAGAATGCACTGGTTCAAATGTTCAAACTAAGTGAGGTTTCATCTCAAGCCTACCAGCTGCCCCTCCATTGCATCATGTTTGATGTACTTGTTCTTGTTTTTGCTAAAAAACGAATGAATATGCCATGTACTGTGCAGAATGGAAACGCACTACATAATATGTTTCTTCATATTTGTATAACTATATCTTGTGACATCCAGGTTTTGACAGCAGACAAACTGCTGACATCAATCATCAACCTCTCATCCCCTGCATGAGACTGTGGAGGCCGGTGTAAGCAGCTCGTTCAGCCGCAGACTGATACACCACAGTGCAGGAAGGAACGCTGCTGCAGGTCCCTCATCCCATCCACAAGAAGAAAATACAAAAGAATTAGATAATAATAGAATATTATAACATAGAATAAGATCAGAAGATTAGTTGTAACATTTTTATTCAATTGTTTAATTTAAATTCAGGTCTATAAATATTGATCTGTTAGTACTCTTGTACAGTTATTTATTTCTACATTTTTATTTCATCAATTTTCTTTGCTGAATGTTTCTATTCGTGATAATATTCTTGAGAATTGTTTGTTTGTAGGGAGCAAGCGACTTTCATTGGCAGTGATTGTGTGATGTTATTATTGTGCAATGACAAATACATTCTTGATAGTGTGGAGGATAAAATCAGTGTACATATTTAGTAGTGCTGGCCTACTTCAAGCACTGGCATTAAGACAAAGAATGTGCTGAGTGTGATGAAAGACATAAGATTTGAGGTAGTTTCAAAGAATGATAGCACATCTAATCCAGGTTTCAAAGTTCTCTCTAGAGGGATTCATGGCTTCTGAGTGACGTGTCAACTTTTGCAACAAATTCACATTTATATAGGCAGAATGCATTTCTTAATGCATTTCTTAGTGC
>JBAJHX010000040.1:199300-217029 GCA_037176925.1 Amniataba percoides | reverse complement strand
TACGGTGGCCGTAATGCTCCAACAATCCATCAAGCAGCGCAGCTTCGTAGCTTACCAAAGTCGTACTAAAACATTTTTGACGATTTTTGAGCGCCGTGTACCACATAAAATCGGTTCAAGATCAGTAAGCACAACCAGAATTCATACATAAGGCGCACTGTAGAATTTTGAGGAAATTTAAGGATTTTAACTGCGCCTTATAGTCCGAAAAATACAGTAGTTTTTTTTTTTCTTTTATTGGTTATCCATCTGCATTTCCTCACATGGAGCATCTTTCTGGTGTGCTCCAGCAGCAATACTTCCTTGCTATAAAAAAAACGTGCACGCATTTAAAGGCTGCAACTAGAATGTAGCTGGTCTTCGGGCAGCAACAGTGTGGCAGCCAAAGCTGCTATCAGAATTCTGCTTTTTTTAAGCTTTTTTAAGACATTAAACACCCAAATGTTAAAAACACCATATAGATATACAATTCAAAATGTAACTTACTCCCCAAGTCTGAAAAAGCTCTACACAGTGCATAGGTTTCTCCAGCCCCAGGAATGCTTTATCTCTTGGAGTCTGACAGACTGACCATGCAACATATGGAGACTTTCAGCGGAGTGGCTTTACACTGTTAGCAAATGTTGGAATAAGTTGTAAAGTCTCATTACAATAATGAGTGTTGATCTGTAGATATTAGAAAATGAGTGGACCTCACAGAAGGATGACAAAAAATGAATTATTAATGACTGCTTCACTGTCTAGGATAAAACTTTTCATCACATCACAGCCGACTCCTCTCTATGTGAAGGAGCAGCGGCTCTACTCCGAGCTCCTCCCGAGTGACTGAGCTTCTCATCCTGTCTCTAAGGGAGCCCCACCCTGTGGAGGAAACTCATTTCAGCCACTAGTATCCACAATCTTGTAGTTTTCGGTCATTACCCAAAGTTCATGACCATAGGTGAGGGTAGGAGTGTAGATCGACCGGTAAATCGAGAGCTTTGCCTTTCGACTCAGCTCCTCCTTTACCACGATGGTCTGTACACTGACCGCATAACTGTGGACGCAGCACCAATCAGCCTGTCAATCTCACGCTCCATCTTTCCCTCACTCGTGAACAAGACCTAAAGATACTTGAACTCCTCCACTTGAGGCAGGACCTCTCCACCCACCCAAAGAGAGCACACCACCCTTTTCCGGTCAAGAACCATGGCCTCAGATTTGGAGGTGCTGGTTCTCATCCCAGCTCCTTCATACTTGGCTGCAAACTGCCCCAGCGCATGCTGAAGGTCCTGGTTTGATGAAGCCAACAAGACAACATCATCTGCAAAAGCAGAGATGAAATCCTGTGGTTCCAAAACTGGACTCCCTCCGGCCTCTGGCTGCACCTAGAAATCCTGTCCATAAAGATTATGAACAGGACCGATGATAAAGGGCAGCCCTGCAGGAGTCCAACATGCACTGGGAAGAGATCTGACTTACTGCTGGCAATGTGAACCAAGCTCCTGCTCCGGTCGCACAGAGACCGAACAGCCCTTAGCAAAGGGCCCCGGACTCCGTACTCGCAAAGCACCCCCCACAGAATACCTCGAGGGACACGGTCAAATGCCTTCTCCAGATCCATAAAGCACATGTGGACTGGTTGGGCAAACTCCCATAAACCCTCAAGCACCCTGTGGAGGGTATAGAGCTGGTCCAGTGTTCCACAACCGGGACGAAAACCACATTGTTCCTCCTGAATCCGAGGTTCGACTATCGGCCGAAATCTCCTCTCTGGTACCCTGGCGTAGACTTTCCCAGGGAGGCTGAGAAGTGTGATTGCTCTTTAGTTGGAACACACTCTCCAGTCCCCCTTTTTAAAAAGAGGGACCACCACCCTGGTTTGCCACTCCAAAGGCACTGTGCCCGACCTCCATGCAATGCTGCAGAGGCATGTCAGCCAAGACAGCCCCACAACATCCAGAGACTTAAGGTACTCAGGGTGGATTTCATCCAACCCCGACGCCTTGCCACTGAGGAGCTTGCGAACTACCTCGGTGACTTCGGCTTGGGTGATGGAAGAGTCCACCTCAGTCCCCAGCCTCCGCTTCCTCAGTGGAAGGCATGTCGGTGGGATTGAGGAGCTCCTCGAAGTATTCCTTCCACCGTCCGACAATGTCCCCAGTTGAGGTCAACAGCCTCCCACACGCACTGTAAACAGTGTTGGCAGAGTACTGCTTCCCCTTTCTGAGGCGCCGGACGGTTTGCCAGAATTTCTTCAAGGCCAACTGACAGTCCTCCTCCATGGCCTCCCCGAACTCCTCCCAGACCCGAGTTTTTGCCTCCAGGGCAGGCCGGGCTGCGGCTTATCAGTACCCATCAACTGCGTCAGGAGTCCCATGAGCCAACATAGCCTGATAAGACTCCTTCTTCAGCCTAGCAGCATCCCTTACTCCTAATTTGCATTTTTATATCTACAAATGACAGTGGTTAACAGTTTAGATTAATTATTCATTAACTGCTTTATTGCCTTCAATTAGACCTCTGCTCCTTCTCCACATTATTTCTATTGGTTCACCTACAATTTCAAACGGCTCCTCAGCATACTGATTAAACATGACTGCCACTCATGACCCATTCCCTCAGGGGTTAAAAGTTTCACATAATCAGTTAGGTTTCCTCTCTGTCATTGCTGGCATACAGGTGACTACATATACATTACTGTTGCTTGTAAATTCTAACAAGATTTTTACGCTGTATGTGAATAAACTTATTAAAACACATGATTCAAAAATCCATATACATACACACAAAATTGTGAGAGAGGGAGTGACATTATTTTGCATGTTAACATTACCTCTCTAACACCTCTCAATTTAACGCAGTTTTATAGCCTCATGCATTAGGTGTCTCTCAGTTTGAAAAAAAAAATAGTTAAAAATGAATGAAGTATATTCGTAAATCTCTCATGCTAATCCATGCAAATACAGAAGAAGACTCGTGCATTTACAATGCTCACCTCTTTGGCGAGTCTGCGGGCTTCATAATACGGCCTCGCTTTCTCAATGCAGGCGCCAAGCTGGGAGCCCTGAGCATTCAACTTCCGGGCAGAATCAGTAAGAATCCTCCTGTAGCTTGACCTGGCATCCTGAATGGAACAAACACATGACACCCCACTGCAAACTGCATCCTGTGACTCCCACATTACAGTGTTCATGTGAGTAGAGGTTGTTGAAACATGACTATTGACTGTCAGCCTGTGAAAATACAAACAACACAAACAAAGTCTCACATCCAGCTGCAGCTCCAGCTTGTTGATCTCTTCGCTGGCCTGATTGAGGTGCTCCAGCTCCTCCTGGAAACACAGAAGAGAGGTGATCCACACAGCAGGGGGCTAACAGAGGGGCTGCAAGATTGTGGGACAGAAGCAACGATTCAGTGTTCAGTGGGAAGTCTACAGCACATAGGTGCTGAGAGCAAATTCAAAGTGGTCTGTGGAAGAAGCAGACTGTATATTTTCATGTTTCTTACAGCAGTAAAATGTATTGATTTGGTACTGAGGCTACAGCTGGCTCTCGATTTCCATCATCATTCTGTAACATGCCTGAATTCTCGGGTCCAGCTCCTCTTCGTGTTTGGCTGGATCTCCTTCCCCTCCGCCTTTCACTCGCTCCTCTGCATCCTCGCCGTCCTCACACGCTCCTCTCGCCTCCTCCGCGGTGTCGCCGGCTCCTCTCCGCCTCAGCATCACGGAGCCCCCCTCTCCGCCCCGAGCTTCTTCCCCCGGCGTCTCTTCTCTGTGACGGCTCGCTTTACGACACCCTGCCTCGCTCGGATCTTCACGCGAGGTCCCGGGCTCCATTTGCGGCCTGTCGTTCGGCCCCCTCTTTCTTCTCTTTTCCTCCAGAGACAGTCACGGCGCCGGCGTCTCCAGAGATTTCTCCACTGTTCGATGAGCTGACAGTCAGAGAGGTGAGGTGTGTGTGCAGAGAGCGGCACAAAGCTCATTCTGCTCTGCCAGCTGAGAGCAGGCTGAGTGTGTGTGTGTGTGTGTGTGTGTGTGCAGGAGCGCTCACACACCGCACAGCTTTCACAGGGTTAACGCTCTTCTACAGAGCCATGAGTTAAATGCTTTGAGCACATTTTGAGAAATAGTGATCTCCACCATATTCTCTTTACACAACAGTTGATGAGAAGAGATTTTCTCCTTCCGAGGCGTGGCCAGTTACTGCCTCATAGGATTTGGAGCGACACTACAGTACAACACACTGTAGATACTTCAAATAAGTTTTTATGTCCCATAAACAACAGGATCAGCATACTCAGGTGGGTAATAACAGATGTGGTCGGTCTAGTTTCGGAACCTATGCAGGATGTTATTTAATATTAATTTATTTCACATGTTTCCGCATATATGAGAAAAATAAGGAAACAATTATGCACGAGACCCATTGTTCAACACCTGCACAACAAAACTCCACCTGGTAAATTTAACACAGGCACAACATTATAATCCCAATCTGTTTGTACACATGCTTTATGAGCAATGTAAGACATAAAGAAGAGTGAGCATGAGCTTGTTTTCTTCTTAATACCATTTAATTAAAAATACATGGAAATGAACATTTTATTAAACAGGAAAGAATGATATCATCTTCACTTTCATACAGCAATGACAATGAACAACTGCAGCAGCGAGGAGATCCTGGTGTCACAAGAACTGTCATAAGGGGGGGTAATCACTGCACGTCTTTGTCCTCCTGTCACGAGTGAGACTTCTGACGTTTCCAGAATCTCTTAACCTCACTGTGTCCCTGCGGTGTCACCACCATCACCCTGTGAGCCACGTCCTGCCACACCAGACAGCCCAGACCCTGCACAACAACAACTTCAAGTCAGAGAGAGAGCGAGGGCTCAGGAGATTCATGTCCCACATCACAGCCTAATGACAGGTCAAAACACAATTTAATATGAATACTCAGCTTCCACAGGGATGATAGGCTGCCTTTTGGTCTATTTGTCGATGCGTACTGATAACTGTCAGGCCAATTGTAAAGCGTATATATAGGTTGTTAACATTGTGTAAAGCACCCTGATCAAGATGATGTGCCGAAACACACGACTTCAATAGATGGTTGGTTGGTAAAGTAGCAGCAGCACACCCTTTATGGTAAGTTTAGCCAACCAGTGGTCTGACTGCTTGTTTTTTTTTTTTTTTGTCCAGTCAGACCTATTGTTGGCCATAGTATAGGAAATTTACAAAAACATGGAAAATTGCTGCCATGGTCCTCTAAAAACCCAAGGATAATATGTGTCTGTTCCTTTAACAGGAAATAACACGGCAGTGATCAGTGACATTAGGATGTAGAGAGACAGAAAGCAATGAAAATTATTTAAATTTATTAAATTGGATATACAATCCATATAATATTGTTTATAAAATATTATTTAATTCAGTAATAGAGATATGAAACAAAACCAAACCTGAGCTCTGTCTCGCAGCACCTCAAAATCAGCCTGGGAGAGGAACTGGTTATAAAGCACTCCTGGAGACACAGACATCAGCAACACACGGTGAGAAAGGCCAGCACAGAAACAATACTCATTCTCTCTATTACAGTGTGCACCAGCACAGACAGCATGAGCTATATTCAGCTATAGAGACTGAGCTCGACTGGCTGTCAGTCATAACCTTCAGGCAGGACACATGAAGGTGGTCACTGGAGAGCAGCTCTTCTGAGAGCAAAAAATCCAATACACACAGATTCACTTCTCCACAAGGATTCCAACTGTTAACTCATTTTAAATTCCTCAACATAGTTTCAAAAACATGTACATTTATCACAAAAAGAAATAAATGTTTTTATAATGGTACAAAAAAAATAATCAGTGCATTCCCAATTTTTGGTTGTGACAAATAAAATAAAATGTCAAGGCTGGGTGTAAAATATTGAAGGGGCTGCTTTACTTGTAATGGCTCCCTTGGTACATTTCAGAATAGCTGACATTTCAAAAGCACAAATTCCAGCAATACAGCAGAGCAGCGACCAACTGTTGAACCAATAAAAGTAGTGCTGCGGAAATTTACATTCTACTGTTATCAGGTTTTCAAGAGAACAGGAAAACATGGAGGAAATGTTGAGTTTGAATTAACAGAAAATTAGAAGAGGAGTGCATCAGAAAACAAGAAGATATGTTCTGATAAAATATGTAAGATATGTAAATGCAAAATATTCTTCTAAAACAGGGGGCATTAGAAATAAACGCCTGTCATCCACAAACATCAGTGAATTCAAGACATCTATTCTCTGGGCTTGTACACGCACACACACACAATGAAAAATAAGCATGCTCACCCTCTGTGAACTGCAGTCGATCTCTCTCTAGCTCCCACAGTCTGATTTGATCCGTTATGGTTGGAGGAAGAACTGGCGTCTGAGGAACAGAGACAGAGGATGAAGACAATGTGCAGACCTGTTAAAGACCAACTAGTCTTTGTTATTGGAATTAAGACGAATAGATGGGTTTGATGTACCTGTTTAAGCAT
The DNA here is from genome assembly GCA_037176925.1 of Amniataba percoides. Taxonomy (NCBI): domain Eukaryota; kingdom Metazoa; phylum Chordata; class Actinopteri; order Centrarchiformes; family Terapontidae; genus Amniataba; species Amniataba percoides. The sequence continues at coordinate 210,524 of JBAJHX010000040.1, read as the reverse complement.
GACAGGGTGAGCTCTGGTCCTCAGAAAATGGATAATCTGGAAGGTAAAGAAAAAATTCATTATACATATTCTGCTGGACCATAGACAACCAAAAATTATGATCAAACACATTTTTACCTGCCATTTGTCCTGGGACCACCTTGAAAAACTTTTGGTTAAATCTTAAATCTCCATTTGCACACTGAAACCAGTTTTACTTGTGGTAATCATTGTCTCTGTTCACAGTAGCCATGAAAAAAATCCCTTCCTGACCTACTTTCAATAGAAGTGATGACGGGATAAAAATCACATTCCTCACACCATATTATATTATTCAAAGAAAGACTTTAAAACTGCATTTAAATGAACTGGACCACTAGTTCACAATACTGTCCTGGTGTAGCTGTGGCTTCATGTATAACCAGTGTGGTGGCATCACTACAAGAGCTTACACAGTGAATTACTCTCAAATCCATCCATCACATTGAACATAAAACAGGATTTTTTTACTTCATTTCTGTCATTATGGGTCAATTTCTTTAAGCTTCTGCCCTGTGACACACAGTGTGTGCAGTACTTTACCTGTTGTGCAGTGATGCCGTTAGCAATGGCCTGTTGCACTGACTCCCTTGTAACCTGAGCCACCACTACATTGGGGAAGCGATACAACATTTCACTGAACAGAGCCACCAGAGCGATCTGAAGTTCTGAGTCTGTCAAGGGCACACAAATGCAAAAACAGTTATGAAAGGTACTATAAGATAACAGCAAGCTGTGCACCATTTCAAAAGCTGAAATGTTTTAACAACAAATAATAATTTGATAATTTGTCATTTTTATTTTATTTATGTACACCTTACCAAATGGTTCTCAGTGAATTTTTTATCCATTTTTTTTCCATCTTATTTTTGTACAACGGGCTTGAAATGTGTTTTTTATTCCTTTAATAAATTTTGTTAAATTATTTTTTTTATCTCAGCACATGCTTTTTGAAATCCCTTTTGGTTTCAGACAGGTAGCTCCAGTAATCACTACAGGTATATTTCTGAATGTCAGGCAGACAGGCTTGCTGTTTGCCAACTATGTCCTGACTCCAGCTCTGTTCTTAACAAACATAATCTTTTCAGACATATTTTTTTCCAAAAATGCAAAACTCTTTCTTGAAATTTGATTTCACTATCGGTAGTCACTGGTTTAAATGACAGTTTAAATTGAATCAAGTTGGAATATATCCAAACAGACAGGACTGGCTGGTAGAGACTTGAATTAATACTAATTAATATGTATTTATTAGTGTGAAAAAAGAGCACAAAAAGCTGCCAGTCCTGAGACATACTTGTGTAGGCGTAGATGCGATAATTGGTTTCTACAACAATGAAGCCTCCATCTCCAGTTCCAGTAGTGGAAGCCAAACTAGAGGAGGAAGAGGGGCTGGTAGTGACTCCTGCAGCCAGAGTGATGGCCAGTCTGGTGGGGTAGTACCGCCTCGACTTCCTCTGATGACAAAAGACAGAAGAATTACAGAAAACAGACATATACTTTTTAAATGTTTCTGAATATGCTTTCAAGTTTTTAGAGGAGACACTAAGCTGCTTATAAGTTACATATTGTTCCTAAAAAGAATATAGAATGTTGTAGGGGCACTCCACAAAAAATCTGTTCACTGGTATCACCAGTGTTGCAACAGCTTTGTCAGCTCTGAGAAAACAACCTTGATGGCATTATCCCAGCATGTCAGTAGAGACATCAAATGCATTTACTCAATGAAAGCCAACATATCTCAGCCTCAGCTGTGTTGATTTTTATAAGCTGTAGTCTCCCAACTAGATGAAAATATGATCCAAATGTGTGTTAGTTAGTGTACTCTGGTGTGCAAGCTGTGCATTTTCTAGAGCTGAATGCTGTTTTCATCAGAAGGAGATAAGGGGTGCTGAAAGAATTAAAGTGTGTCTGTCTGCTTTTCAGTGCCTCACCTTCCTCTGGAAGACCAGTCCAAACTCCCGCAGGTGCTGCAGAAAGGTTAGTAATGACTCACTCATCCCTTCCACTGAGTAATCCTGAGGCACACAGGAAACACATAACAACAGAGAAATGTCAAATAAGCAAGAATTTAAAAAAACATCACACCACTGACTAAAATTGACTTAAATTGCCTCCACCACAAATACACACACTGCTCTCACAATCAAAAAGAAGCTGCTGTGCACTTACTCTGCCAAGAGTAGAGAAACTAAGCTGGAATAAGAATGACAAGATCTCCACCAGGTCCATCCCTCTGGACTGCAAGAGACAAAGTTTGAAATATGCATAAATACATATTCTCAATTAAAAGAGGGTATTCAAATATTAACCTGAACAAATAAATGTTGGTCACTAAAGATTTTGAGCAAAAAACACTGAAGGGGTTGGATGGGAGAATAATCCATACTCTTATAGCTGATATGGTACATTAAGTATAATGTACATTGACATACAGTAATTCCACTGAGACAACAGTCATCCTTTGAAGACACATTCTCCAGACACAAATGCTGTTTTCATTCACTGATTTTTTTTCTTGTATGTATACATACACATACACAAACACATTACTACAGTATGGATATAGAATCTCTACAGTATTTATGACATAACTACTGGACCAGTTTATTTAAACCTTATCATGTCATATAAACAGATGATAGAAAGGTACCTGAGCAGTTTTCAGGTACTGCAGGGTGAAGTACCACAGTTGAGAAGCTGTATCAAGTAGGAGGAACTGGAAACCAGCTGAGGTGATGTAGGGAGCCTCTCCTGCCTCACTGACAAACAGAGATGATGATAAGACAACATGATAATAATACTGGAACTTAAGTCCCCTGAGTGGAGTCCACATGAATTAGCACCATTTGAAATGGCCTTTCTGAATTACTTTGGCAATAATGATTGAACAATTTTAACTATTTTTAATAAAACAGAAAAACATCTTTTAATAAGAATCCTTTAAATTTGGTTCTTGTGACCAAGATATATACTTTTTCAGCATAGAAATAAAAATTGTCAGTGCTCTCGAATATTACTGTGTACCTTTTCATGAGTCCTGCTTGAACCAACAGTTGGGCCAGATCCTGACTGACAGCAGCACTGGGAGAACCCACCATGAAATGCAGGATGACCTCCCAGCGCTCAATCGCATAACGGTCCAGACTCTCAATATCCCGTGCATGGCGGTCAGGCCCTAGAGTGCTGCCCTCATCTGCCCATGCTCTGCCCCTGTGAGTGAAAAAAGCAGCCGAATCAAAGTAAGTATTTTGCTTAAACAGGGAATAGCAGCAAGTACAGTACTACAGTTCACTCTGAAATTTGTGTAGTTGGCCTAACAAATAAAAAGTTTAAACTGTAGGAAGTTTTTTTTTTTTTTTTACATTTCGGATCCTGTTTCTGTGTTATGTTATGTCATGTTATGTTAAGTTATGTTAATTTTCCTTATTACGTAATGTTAAAATTATGTTAGTATTTTTTATATATTTTTTGTTATATAATTTATGTTTATTTATTTAATTTTCTATTTGTCTAGTACAAGAGGGTACTGTAAAATACCGGAGTCAAATTTCTTGTATGTGCTCACATACTTGGCAAATAAAAGTGATTCTGATTCTGATTCTGATCCTATTTGGCCAAGGCTGAGAGCAAAAGACAGTGAAAACAAGCATGTATGTGTCTTTGGTTTTGTCATAAACACTGGACCAATTAAACGTGTATAACCATACCAACAAGCAGTTGTATATTTAAAGAACGAATAAACTCTTTATAAAAATAGAGTGAGAGAGAGGAGTGCTGCAGCCTGGTCTGTTGACTAGAAGCAGACCTACCCGCCAAGCAAAGCAGTCCTCAGGTTGTCTTTGAACACTGGATTTAAAATGTACCCCTGAAGACCACCCTGCAGCTGCTGACTGTGCCAAAGCCGGAGTCCTGTCAACACTGAGACACATTCATCATGATCCCTGTGGGTAGACAGCAAAGACAAAAAATCAACAATCTTATTACAAAAACAAGACTTTTATCGATATCTGCAGTTGCGGCATTATGTTGATACGAAGATGAAAAATGGAACAAAGACAAGCACAGGTTTGATTTAATTGTTTACAAAAGCCTACATTTCAGAAACTATTTGTAGAACTGCCTCATGCTTGTAAAAGGGTCTGTCAGACTTGAAATCACATTCAAATTCATATATTAAAATAAAATGGGAGAAGGGAGGAGGGACAATTACATCTGAGGAAGAATAGATATCAATATGGAGGTATCAATGGCTGTGTACCAGCTCACAGAGGTGGAGGGAGTTTGGCTGGAAAAGCCTGATTAGGCACTTTATTACACCTTCCCAGAAGTATAATTATGACTCCCCTATCTGGAAATCACAGCGCAAACCATTACCATGTATTCTGGGACTGCCCTGCTATGAAGGACTACTGGAGAAAGATACAATGCCCTACAAGATATCTTCAAAAGTGAAATACCCCTCAAGAGTAAGACTTTTACACATACCTGAGGAATGGCTGAAAAGAGATAAACATTTAATAAATACAGTATATTGCTGGTGAACTCTGAGAAGAGTGTTACCAGGAAATGGTTAACAGAGGAAAGCCCAACTTTCCTTTCAATATGTGGATGCACATCACAATGGACTATAGAATAGAGAAAATAACATCATTTGTTCATAACAAATTGGAGAAATTTGCTTCATACTGGGAAAACTGGGTCAAATATGTCACGCCCCATAGGCCCGATTTTATTTTCATAAACCAGTGACTGTGCTGTATGGAAAAGACCACTCCCTACACGTGCATAGTATCTTGTTGTTGTTAGTGTTGTTGCTGTTTGTTTTACTTTCCATTGTTTGGATATACTATTTTGGCATTTAGGGCGGACAACAGATGTAAGGTGTATGTGCATATGATGTACTGGATGTGAATGTCTGATTCTGAATGTCAATGTCAAAAAAATTAATTACCAAAAAAACCCAACAAACTGAAATGGTTATTACTCTGAAATGTGTAATCCAATGGGGTTTTTTTTCTACTTAATACATCATAAAAGAGCTAGTTCTGAAGGGTTCATTTACTGCTCTAGCAGTTCCTTTCTCCTTCGTAATGTTTAAGAGTACTTTCACCCAACAAGAAAACATTTGGTGGTGGGTCTATCCTGCACATAGATAAAGTAGTCCTAAATTAAACTGAGACACAATTTCCAGAAAGAACACAAAACTATGACAAATTAATGTGAATTTGTTGTTTCAACACTGAAAAAAATTAAATGTTATTATATATGGTTTTCATGTCATTATTAAGATACTTTAAGGCAAGACATTTTGGCACACTCTATCCCCACAATTTAGAACTCAAGTAGATAAAAAAAAACTTGTCTAATGGCAAATGTGAATTTTAATGGTCGCACAAAGGTTATGATCAACACAACACTGACAAATCTGTGCAGTCACCTTAAGTAGAATCTCCCTAGTCATACGCAGTCTGAAGGCATACATGTTAATGAATAACTATATAACATTAATGTAAGTGAGGAAGCATAGAAAACTCTGTGCACAATGTGGAACATACATGCATATTATTTCAGTGTGCACTTTAGTGTGCACTGCTTCATCATAAATTTGCAACATATGCCTTTACCTGAATTCAGTCCGTTAAGTCTTAACTTGATAAATTTGATATGTCATCTTGGTAGTCTGGATTAATTAAACCACATTTGAGGAACAACGCTCACTTTTTCATGACAGTATTGGGACTGTCATACATCAGGACTGTTCTGCATTAATGTGAATTTAAATGCCACACAGTGGTACAGGAACAGTCAAAATGATGAATACAGCCAAAACTGTAATGAAGACATGAAAAGGTAAGTGACTCACCCCTGACTGTCTTTTTTAACCCACAATGCCACTCCTGCCTGCGGGAGAGGCTGATCCAAGAACAGCATTCGCATTACATAATTCTTGGCCAGAGAGGGGAGTTCCCTAAAGAATCAAACACAATATATGATTACAACAGTCACCAGGAGTCAGATCGACACCTTAACCATCAGTACAGTAGATGTTATAGCCACCATACCTGTATACAGCTAGACATGTCGCTGGATGGTTATACAGTCTGTCCAAACTCTCAGGACTCAGCTCTCTCAGGTATTCATGCAAATTCTTACACTGCAGCTGGACACGCAGCTTCATTATCTGCCAAAGTAAAGATGAACGACATTAAATGCACATTCACTGTGAACAGTCAAATTACTTTAAAATGTTCACATGTATTGCTTTGGGCATGCTTGAAGTAATTGTCTACTAATAACTATCATAACAGTATTCATTCATTGGATCCACCCTTTAAAGTCACAATTAAACGTTTACCTTGTTTTAACTGTTGTGTGGTATGGCAATAACTTATTCCTAAAAAACGTGTTAAATTACATTCGTAACAGTCACTCACAACATAGCTACTACAGGAGACAATGGCCTTTAAATGTATATTACGTATAATGTATATAAAGTGCATACAAACATGTATTTACCGTAAAGATGATGGATATAAATATCGACGGAATCCTGCCCGTTAAATTATTTTATAGTAAAAAACAACTGCATAGTTGTATTTCGACAATATTTTTTTGTTAAGCAGCTATGTTTCCGGCCCACGTGACGTTGATACAAGCGTTTTTATTGGTTATTGTTTTTCTTCGGCTTCTTTTAATAGAACCTTGAAGGGCAGTAGCGCCACCTGCTGAAAGATTGGAGAGCGGACTGTGCGTTCTGAAGAAGTGAAAAAATGCCATTCTGTCAGACGGTTAACAAGAGTTCAAACCTAACTGGACTTTGTGTGGTCAGTGTGCAATATTTTAGCCAGATTGTTTCATACATAGTTAGTGGTCATGTCTATATTGTGAATTCCTATATATGAGGTGTGCATCTGCAATTTTCTGTCATGGTCCCAGTATTTTTTTTTTTTCTTAAAATGTACTGAGGTAGTATTTCACATGACAGTTAAACTACATTTGGTTGTTTAAAGCAATGTCTTAAATGCAGTTACAATAACAATACTTTCTACACCACATCTTCCATAAAATGCTTGATTTTAAAGAGATATTATTCTTAATACTGTGACTTTAGCCTTTATCTTTACTATTATGTTTCCATTTTACCACTTCACCAGCACATTGCCTCAACAATATCATATTTTTATATCTATATTTTCTTTGTATTTATTTTAGTTTTATATTTTCTTATAACATATCCCATTCTTCTGTCCCTCTTGATGCCTGTTGGGATGCTTTTCTCTGTTGTTCAAAATGAAGTGATGACACCTAGTTGTATTTGAGACTATTTATATATTCACAAAATAGTGTTTGCGTTCAAGGAATATATAATATAATATATGTGTATAATAATATGTGTTTCAGACATGTGGTATACATCATGGCACCAAGAAGAACAAATACCCTCTCTCTGAGTGGCACAGGGCCCTCCAGTCAATCACTCTTCAAATACCATACTGTGATATACAGAACATTTTGCATACATTAGTCCCTATGTTCACAGTTTATCAGAAAAACATCCAACAGTGCCCCTGTGACCTGGGATACACAAAAACCTTACTGCTCTTCCTATATTACATAATCAGAGTAGTGTTTAATATATTCCATAGGTCTATACACATTTATCTCGTGTACAAATGAATCAACATATGCAACTCATTTAGAGAGTTCACTGTTGTATAAATAGATATAGATACATATTAATGTACTACTCACAAAAAGTTAGGGATATTCAAGTTTGGGGTTAAATTTATGGAAAATGTAAAAGGTTCCTGCTATATTATGAACACAACCAAAAAATGTCAATTAGAGAACAGCACTGAAGCTCAATGCTTCCTCGTTCAGTGCAAAGGTGCATTAGGTGCATTCTCAAATTTCACCCAAAAGCAAAATATCTCTAACTTTTTGTGAGTAGTGTATTTTCTGACTAAAGCCACTCCAGGACTTCCACTCCTTTCGATCCATCCATTTATCCATACTACACATCCTCACATAGGTTCACAGAGGTGCTGGAGCCTATCCCAATCATAGATCTGACATACACATCACACTCAAATTTACAGGCAATTTACAACTATTTAGAATGAGTAATTAATAGTGCTAGCCACTATTGTATTCCTGTACCTATAACTTTAGTCATTTTTACTTTTGGAATTTTGTTTCTATGTATTTTTGAGCTTTGTTTGAGGAAGCCTGGAAGACAGGCTTTTTTCCCCAAAAAGTATAGAAACATTAAGAAAATGAAAAAAGGATCCTCTTACAAACTCTTCATCAGCTTTCAACTGACATTGCATTAATAATAGGGGGATCATTTATGACAACTAAGAACTAAGTATCACTAACAACAACAACTAACAACTAACAGTATTTCCATGAAAACTGCGAAATGTTCTGTGAAAAAAAAGCCAGTAAGGAGTAGTTTGAATTACTTTGTCAAGTTTTATTTCAGTGTGACTGCTAATACTTAAGGGACAGTCTTATTCAAACTAATATTTACAATCCTGTTATCTGAAACCAACAACTGGCAGAGCAAATGCACGTAGAGGGATGGAAACAGTGAGCTGTATTTCTTCTCAGGAGTCCTCTTTCTCCTGATACCTGTGACATACAAATTAAAATGATCAGCAAATGATCACAAAACAAACGAAAAAGTTTGATTTAAGTTCCTCAATGGACGATGTACTCATTGATTACCTGCAGTGTATACAAGTAAAGAAGACCGTCTGTCCTTCATCTGCAGATCTCATCTGCCTGGTGTGATAAATCATCCCCTCTTTATTGCACCGAGAGCAGCGCCTGTCAATCTAGAAGAAGCAGGTAACCAATCATACACTGTACAGTTCTTATGATTACATATAGCAGTCAGTAAGTAGCCGACAGACTGTTCTTACCACAGGTCCCTTCAGATTAGAGTCTTCCTTGTCCTCTAGAGTCACTGCTGACTGCTCCACCGGGTTGAAAATCACTGTAGAAGAGATCTGCTGGCCTGCAAACTCTGGAAAATAGATCATGTTTGTGTGGTTGTCCAATAATTTGAGATAAACAGTGTGTATAAAGATTCTTTTCCCAATGAAAACTGTTCACTTACTGAAACAGAGACATTGGCTCTGGAAAGGCACTTTAATGTTCAACCTCTTAAAAGGTACATTTTCAATGTTTACAGCAGCACAAACTATGTTCCATTCACTTTTTTATGGGGGTGGAGGCAAAAAAAAAAAAAAAACCCTGAACAAACCAAACTATAAATATCTGCATGGACAGATACCACGAGAAGAAAGTAATAAACGTCATGATTTAAAAGAAATGTTGCTGAAATTCACCAGAAGACCTACAGGAAGCAGGTGGGCAGTGTTTCTTTTGTAACACTAGATATATTAGGTGATGAAGAACACATTCCATTACAGGTGCATTACGTTCCAAATCGGTCAGACAGAATCTCAGTGCACTGTGAGGTTCTGTGTTAATAACGTAGACCAAAGTGCACAGAGGTGCACCGTGCTAAGTCTTCCTGTTATATCTCTGGGTTCCTACCGGGTACATTCATGAACTGTGACTGGGAGTTTAGCATTGGCACCTGCTACGGGGATGCAGAAAGAGCAGCGGGGGCAGCAGACTGTGTCCTGTATTCCTGGAAGAGGAAGAATGTTCCCACATTCTGGGCAGAAGCTGGGATCACCATCAAAGCACGACATCTCTGTTTGAAGAATAGGAGCATCAGTATTTAACAGATGATACACAAGCATAAACCATAAATTACAATGTAACACCATATACACTTACATACAAAACATTAGCACAAAAGAGTAATTTATAGTATATAGAATTTTGTTTATACTTCTAGCAGACAGATCTTCTAACCCACATTCCCATAGTCCTGATAAATGTTTCCATATTCCATTGAACTACGTGTGTCCTAACCTCATTCCTCTTGATATCCTGTGACCTGGGATCCACAAAACCTGACTGCTCTTCCCATATAAGGTAATCAGAGTAGTTGTAATATATATTCCATAGAGTACATCTGAGCTGTTTTGATATGGTATGCATAGTTAGTGTGTGATTAATGAGGTGATTTTTAACCTGTACAACACCTCTCAGTTTACTCAAATGGTTTAACCCCAGCGCTACCGACTGGTAAGGATCGCATTATTCCTACTCACGTATCACTGTCACGTCTTGATACCAGTGTTGAATATAGAGCAAAACTGCCTCCTATTTGTCCATCTATCATTGTTTCTCTCTTGTCAACACACATACTCCAATTGTTGTTGGAGTATTTCCTGATTTGTGTCTTTGTCCCTCTTTATAGGATATTATTCCTAGTCAATCTTGCTTTCTGCACAGGTTCTAATCAGTTATGGCGGTGAAGTATCTTTATTTTTTCCATACAAATTCCCTCTGCTCAATCACTACAAACAGCATTATAATTATTGACACTAAAATCCAGATTTGGTTTCAGTCATGTTTTTTTCCACATAAAAAAAATTATATAAACTTACAGCGACTTCTGATTAATATATTTTAAAGCTCTGCTAAACTATGCAACTTGAAGCACAAACTTTAAGGGAGCGCGTCACAGTAACACGTGAGAAGAGACTATAAGCAAACGTTGTATTCATCATACATCATACTGTCCATCATCCGACATTAGTTCACAGACCAATGTGCAGTTACTTACCAGTTTAATGTTAAAGGTGTGATAATCACGAATAGTACGCGGTTTCAACGAAAATACCAATTTCTTACTTTCTAAAGATTCGCATCTGCATGGTTTACAATGTGGGGTCCTTCGACTCTTCACCGTCGCATGCCGATACGTCATTGAGAACGCTAACGTCATCGCCATACCAAATGTTGAGGCAATTTTTTTCCCTCTGATAATTTAGGTATGTCGGTCACTAAGTCATTTTGTTCCGCATTCCCAGTACATACTTCACCCTTTGTTACATCTTTAAGTTCAGATTTGAATCGTGAATGTTAAGTTGCTTGTTAGCCGGCTAACTGCAGCTAGTTATTCATAGACTTAGGTTTGTTTTGATAAGTTAACGTTATTACAGAAGCTACATAATTCAAGAACGTCCCTTCATTCATTTAAGATAAACAACAGACACACACACGCTTGGGCCATTCATAGCCCTGATCAGACAGCCATTACCACAGCTAAGGT
>JBAJHX010000040.1:177512-194384 GCA_037176925.1 Amniataba percoides | reverse complement strand
AGGACTGCTGATCCTCGTCTGCATCGCTGGACTCTTCCTGTGGAGAAGGAACAATAATGGTGAGGAACAAAGCTGTTCCACTAATCATTTCAGAATAAATACCCGTGATCATTTGTTCTTTTTCTTTTACTTTCATCATTTTGTATAATTCTTTTCTCTCATCTGTATTTCAAGGGTTTCAGGCCACCAACAGTGAGTATTCTACCTGTTTTATTCCTTTTTCTCCATGCTTTAGCCCCCCTAAAATATTCCTAAGCCCCCCTATAATTTTGGTAATTTTTTTTTTCCGATGTATTTTTTAATTAGTGCAGACATGCAATTGACTTAACACGAATCAGCAAGGAAATAAAACTATAATAAGCATTAAAGTTATCATTGTGATTCCCAGCCCTCATTGGTTACTAGTGTGTGTGTGTGTGTGTGTGTGTGTGTGTGTGTGTGTGTGTGTGTGTGTGTGTGTGTGTGTGTGTGTGTGTGTGAGGTAGCACCGTGCATGTGTGTGTGTGAGAAAGACGGCTGCACTATGTTATATTCACCCAGTATAATATATACACATTATATCAGACACATTGCTTTTTAACTTTTTATTTTAGAAAACAAAATATAAAAATTAAATGTGTGTTGAGAGAAATCTTTCTTTGTTTTGATGTTCGCCATTGTTTCTTTGATTATCATTTTACGACCCAGACACTTGAAAAACACTGAGAGATGAAAAAGGGGGCCCAAACAAATAAGGATCCCGAGATATACAGTTTAATTAATTACAGTTAAACTATTACTGAGCCTTACAAAGGCTCCAGGAGGGCAGTGTATATAGAATAACACTGATTATAGGGTTTGTGCTAGCACCTGTATACTTCTTTTTTTTTTTACATGACCACTTGTTGGATCAGTTAGCCTGTATGATTCAGTCTTGCATTCGGCTGATTTCCCACCATTTGTGGGGTCCAAAACAGTTACCTCTAACAAGTTTGTGAAACAGAAAGCACCGGAATCTGAGGAAGCAGAGATGACTGCTGATCACAGCTTTTTTTTTGTTTTTTTTTCTACACTTCACTGCTAAGGGGGTGCTTATCAGCTCTTGGCCAATCTTGCATTGCATTTTCCTGGCAGTACATTTTTTAACTGAGCAGATGATCACAACACCAAACCATCTAAAGTGATTTTAAGAGTTTTTAACACAACATAGATGGAAAAATTGTGGATAAAGGTGAGGCTGTCTGTATAAAGCATGACTTAACACCTGGCTAAACAGCAGCGTTTCACTGTTCCCTCTGGCTGAAACTTAACTACATCACAATGATGTCACAATGTCCTGGGATACACTTGGACAGTACATCACTGCCGTACAGTACATCCACTAGATGTTGTGAATATTATTATAGTATTGGATGTTGATTTTGATACTCCAATTCTGAAACTACATGAGAAGTGAATTTTTACAATAAACAAAAATGACCCTGCAGTCAAACTTGATGTTCTGCATCAGCAGAGGCACTGTAAATATAACAAAACAATAATTCTACGACATACAGATTGGTGACAAATTAAAGGAAAACACAAGTGTCTTTGTAAGGTTGGTCCAACACATCTTCATAACACCTTGGATCATCTTTCGCCATTTTGACTTGATGTGAGTGTGAGGTTAATAAAACCTTTATCAAAGTGAGAAATTGGATGTCATTGGTTGCCAACACTAAGGGAGAGATTTTTGTGTCAACATAAGCTTCATTAGTCACCTGCAAAGACACCACTGGCCAAGCAAGTATGTTGTAATGGTTCATGAACATGATGCAACTTACTGTTTAGCACTGCAAAGAGGCAAATGGACTGCATCAATGACAGAGTGACTCCTTTAGCATACTGACAAATATCAAAATAGCTGATTTTATTTATACTGTATTAAAGTTATAAACACATCAGGCAGTGGTTTTACACATCACCATACAGACATGGGTATCCATCAGTCTTTTGGATAATCTCCAAAGCTAATTACAGTACAGTGATAATTTCTCAAGCCACTCCTCAGCTTTCTCATTTCATAAACAAACAAAAAAAACTATCAAACAATCTGTGGTTTTCCAACAAACCAAAGTTGACCAAACCATGGTTTGGATGTCATGTAATTACATCTTGCCCTGTATCAGGGCTTCTTCATCTTTCATCAGTAAAATATCAGACTCACTGATGTTCGAATCTCATTTGCAAGTTGGTAAACTTCATAGAATCATCATAGTAGAATACCTCATATTAACAGATTCCTCCTATACATTTAGATGCATTCAGTAATTCTCTTCAGTCATTACACAATGAAGTTCAACTGCTACTGAGAAACATTAGAGATACAACATAACCAAAAAAAAATCAGGTCTTTCAAGACCAGCCTGAGCAGGAGATCAACTATAGAGGCCTAAGTATGCTTCAAACAAAGTTTATAAATGAAAACCTCTTGAATGGTGGAATTGGCGAAGCTGTGTCTGACTATTTTTATGACTTTATGAAACAAATGAGCTGCCAATTCCACCCATTTAATGCAGTAATTGGGCCGATGTGTGGAAGTGTGAGTTTCTTTTCCCTCATGCTCTTTCTTCCATTCTTCATCTAACTACATCAGTCATTCCTAATGTCACTACTGAATGCAGCAGTATGAGTGCCTTTGAGCAGAGACATTAGGTGTGTGCCATTTTTCCTGTTTCTGTGAAGAAACTAAAAACTGTTAATACTTTTGCCTTAAAATGTGGTCTGACCTCCTTCATATGAAGCATTCAAAGGCCTTAACACTGTGAGATCATCTATTTGCTCTGATTAAGCATTGTGCACTGCCATCACATTGCTTTAAGGCGATGTTCATAAACTGATCTAAGGACAGCAGTACTGATTAGTCAAGAAAAACTCCACCTTTGATCCTCCCACACTGTTATACATCTCCTAGTCGGGGCATTTTCTTATGGAATATCATTATGATTTTAGTGTTCTTATTTTCTGACAGTTTCAGAAAATGTTCCTTTCATGCTGGTCTCTTCAAAATACAATAAATGTAGACATGATTTAGGACAGTCTTAACATGTCATTGTTCTATTGTCATCTCCTGAAACTTGGACATGTCTTTCACCTTGCATTTCATGAAATTTGTGACAAAGTATGATCAGCAGGAATATTCTCAGCAATCAGTAAGTGGAGAAACATAACATGATAAATGGTGGGTGTAAAGTAAGAAATAACATTATTTACTTCGACTGAAAAAAAACAAGGTCTCCTCCATTACAGTTAATACAAAACATGTTAAGTCAAATAAGCCATCGGTAGTCCTAGTTAGCCACAGTGTGCTTGTTGCTGTCACAGGTGGGTGATTATTAGTGTGATACCACTGAAAACATGTCAGGTGAGTGAAAAATAAAAACTACATGGTTCATACTGACTTAAATGACCAAAATTCTAGGCGATAACAAAGCAGGATCGTGACAGTAACAGGACAATGTGGTTCTGGATCAGGCCTACTGTATTTTGGGAAGTTGGTGTCTCTGCTGCCTCTGTGATTCCTTCTCTCTGAATCGTTGCTGAAGAAGGCTGTGGCTCCTAATGGTGACATAATTGTGTACAGAACAGTTTTCTCCCAAGTTTGACAGATGATCACCCTGCATGTGCTTGACTTCCAGTATATAATCAGCTACACTGAAACATGCTCTTCACCTCTTGCTCTTATACAAAGATCTGAGCGTGATGTTCAGTCTACATTTGACCAGTTATTAACAGAAATATAAATTAGATCAGACAAAATGGGCCCAGAAAGCAAGGCACATTGCCAATAGCTGTTTTGTGTCGGTGTCTTAGGGTGGAATTTTCCTTTTTAACTTTAAATCTGTGTGGTCACTGAACTGCTAATTATGAATAAGCACCCTATCTTAGAAGCTTCCCATACAACAGACCTGGGTCAACATATCAGTTCCACTGTTGTGTAGCTCCATTTGTGCTACTTTAACTCCTTCATAAACCACTGCATCTGCTGATATTCTTTGGTCTGAGAGGGCGTTCATCTGAGTAAGGCTCTCTCCCCTCTAGGACACCTTTCTCAGTGTACAAGCTGGATCAGTCTCTCAGCTCCAGCTGATATCGTAATGGGTCCAGCCCTCTGGTGGAGCCAAGAACACCCTTCTACCCCGGTACAGGAAGCTAACTATACCTCGGTAACCTGTACGGGGAACTCCAGATTTCAAGTCGTCCATGACACCCAGATTTCGAGCAAAGACTTTAAAACTGTCCCGGCTGGAGTATTGCACTCTGTAGGGTCCAGAGCCTTTCAGGCTGCCCCCTTGCTGCAGGTCCTCAATCTTCACTAATGGGGCATTGTATACCTCTTTGATAAACTTTTCATCATACTTCTTTTTTAGCAAGTAAGACAAATCATGTTTGGTAAAAGGCACAAATTCAGTGTTTAGCTTAATATAGCGAAGGTACTGGTCAAAGAATTGACCTAAACTGACACCTTTCCTGCCAAAGGTGATAGTTCGGGAGATTTCAGGCCGAATGCAGGAGCGGTCCTTGCGCTGCTCCGGTTGACGCATCCAGTCATCCCAAAAGGCCAAGGGCCATTTGACTTCCAGTTCGTCCCACATCTCCCTCAGTAGCATCCAACCCAAACCAGGGAAGAAGTCTGTTCTGTACAGGAGCTCTGCTTTGGATGGATCCACCAAGGCGTCTCTGCCATTATCATTCCAGGCAGAAACACACCACAACGTAGGGTCAGAGCGCAAGATTGGGTACAGGGCTCGGAAATACTCAAAGAAGTCTGGCGCCACCTAAGTGAGAGGAGGGAAGTAGTGAGATAGTGCTGTCTCAGAGATATACTCCAAACTGATCAAGAATCTTATGTTAATCTAATATTAAATAATTAATTGAATTCTTAATTTTTGGTTTAGACTGATCATTTAAAAACATTTCATTTTTCATTCATTCGTCTCTGAAATATGCTTTTCAGTAATAATTCCTTGCTTAATTAATTTCTTTTTATTATTTTCAAATCATATATTTGGACACTATATCTACTATACCGCAGATCCTTTACTTAAGTAAAAGTGCCAATACAACAATGTAAAAATATTAAAAGTCCCTGTGACTAATTTACTATTATTTAGTATATTATTAGATTGTTAGTTCTGATGTAACTGCTTAAGGATGAGAAACTTTAGTTTAGTCTGGTGGTTTCCAGTCAGATCCCTTCGACAGATCAGGTATATCTGGGAGGTCATGAAAAGATGACCTTTGCATGTTGCACGTTGCATGTCAACCCCATAAGGTGGTTAAGAAATATAAAAATCACACTAAATTAATACATATACACAACATATTCAAAAACTATATTAAGTGGAAACCTGTCTGGGCTTTATGAAAACACATTTTTATAAATAATTTATAATTTTATAATAATATCATATCATATCATATCATATCTACAAGCACTGTTTAAACATTCAGACCTGTACTTTATGAATGAATGCATGTGAAAAGGCCATAAAATCTCCTTCAGTATAAAACATAATACAGCTGCAATGAAGAATGCAACAGAACAAAGAGATTAAACACATTATATTCTCAGTATGTGAATACATGTACTTTTACTAACTTTAATGTTACTTTAAAGCTCTGTCCCACATATGAAAATACAAATATACCTACATATTAGGTAAAGTTTAATGAAATACGAAAATGTGAATATATGATAAATGAAAATAAGTCTGAAGGCTTGTGTATTGTTTTGATAGGCTAAAAATGTTTAATCACTGCCAATAGAATTTCATATTTTAGTTTTCCGCTGTATTGTCTCCTGTTGCTTTAGTTTGTTTTCCAAGTTTGAAACTTTGTAAATAGTGATCTGAAAACTATGTTGGGCAAAGAGTCGTGAAACGTCAATATGAGGGAAACAAATTTATTTTAAAAAGTATACATGTGTGCTCGTATCGCAGACAGACAAGCAAACAGCATGTATGGTTACTGTGGTCAGTTAATCCCTCCTAGACTGTTAAATATGACATGATTGAAAGGAAAGAAAACTCAAATACAAAAGTACTGTAGGCAGCTTTACAGACTTTTGTACTATTGTAACAGCAAATACCTAAACAAGAATGAGACTGTATCTGACAATTCACACTGTAGTCGGTGACATAGTATGGAAGTAATGGCAAGTCAATATCAGGGGGCAAATCTTCTCCCCTTAGAAACAACAAATAGATGTTTTTGCGCTTCTGCTTAAACAAATAATAAAAAATGCTGGTTCTGTACTCTACAAACATGTGAGTGGAATCCCTCTTAACATCTCACTCATTGAGAGAAAATGAATTGGTACTTTAAAAAAAAAACACTGACTAATTTGATATTCATATACTATACAGTTGGCTACAGTACATCCAGGCTATCTTATAATCAGTCAACATAACAGTTCCATGAAAAGGAGTGGTCTGAGAAAAGACTCAAACACTGATGAACCCTCATTTGTAGACTGTAATAACATTTTTATAACAATCACAATGTGCTGCCTGGTACAATCACTGTACATCACTATACATAACTCTCCTATACCTCCTGTCCAAACTATCAAAAATAATAAAAAAAGAACGATAATACCCACTGTAATGTGTGATAATATGAACAGTGAATATGAAGTGTGAAAGCACTCACCTCCAGGTCATCCTCCACTATGACCACGGTAGATTGGGAGAATGTATTAAACACTTGGTTGAGGGCCCAGCGATAATGTCTGGCAATTTTGTAGTAGCCCTGGAACTTCCTGTGCTCTGGCCGCACTCTGATGTCCGACAGATCCGGTTGGCTTATGTGTGTCACTTGATCTCCATATGAACTAATCACCCGAGCTGTTTCAGCGTGGCCACAGTCCTGGCTGACTATGATTGGATATAGTTCTGGAGAAGGGCGGTACTGAATCAATCGATCAAGGCTCCGTTTTACTGTCACTCTGTCACAAGCAATAACTAGAATGGGAATGACAACTTCTCTGCTGGCAAGAGAAGTTCCCAATATTTTGTTCTTAACAATCTCTTCCTTTATTTCAATAGCCTGCTGCTGTTCTAACTTAGAGTCTGAAGCTACAGTATGAACAGGTTTCTGTGTATGCTTCACTTCACTTTGGTCCCTGTTATCCACACTGTCTATTGGAGGAAGTGGAGACTTTGGCGGCTGGTGGACAACTCCTTCTTTGAATACTTTTGTATTATCCGTTTCTCTTTTACCAACATCTTTCTGCTGTGCCCACTTCGCCCTGTGACTTTCAATCTGTTTCAATAGTTTTTTCTGGGTTTCGAGCTGAATTTCAACCTCCTCTGCCAGCCGGATCACCTCCCCGGCCAAGTTGAT
The DNA here is from genome assembly GCA_037176925.1 of Amniataba percoides. Lineage (NCBI taxonomy): Eukaryota > Metazoa > Chordata > Actinopteri > Centrarchiformes > Terapontidae > Amniataba > Amniataba percoides. Next base: position 187,019 of record JBAJHX010000040.1, on the reverse strand, counting down.
CTGGCCTCCTTTTCCTTTGCCCACACCCCACTCCTCCTTTCCTCCTGGTTCAGCTCCACCACCTTCTCCGAGGCGGCCAATGGGGGGGCGACCCCAAAGATAAAGTAGGAGCAAAGCATTCCAGGCAACAAACAGGAAAGCACTGCATAGTATAAGAGATCCTTTCTTGCGAACCATGGCAATATTACACAAGAAAAGGGATGGGATATTGGAGAAGGCTGCAGGTAGGGAAAAGTAATAGAACCAGAGCAAGAATCCTACAGACTCAGGTGGCAATCTTAGATTAGCAGGAAACTTCTGTTACATTGTAATTATTTCTAATTTGAGTCATACAATATCTTGATAAGGTGGGTGTCAGGAAGTGGAGTCTAAGCATGCCATTAAAACCCATCGAGACAGTGCACTGAACCAAGACAGGCGCTTTAGAAGTTTAGAAAGAGGATGTTCCAAAAGTGCAGATGACAGTAAAAAGGATGTATGGGGAGGGGTCACTTTGGGTTGAGGGAATGTGACTCCTTGGATGTTATCCTTTTGCCATTATCCTGAAAACAGAGCAAGAAAACAAATCAGCAGAATGACGGAAGTTTAAATAATCAGGCAGAAACAAAAGTCAATATCAGATACACACTATACATTACTGTAAAACTCTGTACAAGTTTAATCAATTGTGAAATATTTGACGGGAAAACCAAATACTAAAAAGTAGGGCTATTCTTATAATGATATACTCTATACACAATGTATATTTTCTGTAAATTAAACTATGAGCCTGGTTTTGAATTTAAAAAAAAAACACTTTTGTACCAGTCATTAGAACAAGTGAAGCTTCTTGTTGCTGAGACCCTGCTAGGATTCAATCATCTCGATCAGAGAAAAGTCTACTTCTATCAAACTTTGGCTTGCATTTATTTATATATTAAATAGTGATTTTATCATTACTTAATACTCAAGTATAATCATAACATTCGATTAAACATCTGGTTTGCTTTATCACTTTAAACTGAATATCTTTGAATTGTGGGTTGGACATCACAAGCTATTACAAAATGTCACCTGGGTCAGCAAGGCAAATGTGATGATTGCCAGTATTTTTTTCTGACATTTTAAAGATTAAAATACAGAGAATTAACAGGTAAATATGTTGACAGATGCTAAGGGCAAAATAACATGAACAGGGATGGTTACTGAACTGCAGCACTTTATTGGTGAGGAACATACATTTCAAACATTATCAGTGTTTACTACCAAACAACAGACACAGAGTTTCCTTATTTGCATTGCATTTGCTTTCATTACTTTAAGAGTAAGGAACAAAATCAAACAACCCTAGACATTACCCCTGTTTAGTAGTCTGTGACTGGTTATTTACTGCAAGGCTCATTACCTTCCAACAACAAAGAGAGTGAGAGATGACAAAGGGACAACTCTGAACTTCTTCAAGTTAGAAAAATAAATTCCACAGCATACCAACTCATACGCCCTGGGTCTGCTCCATTGTCAAGCTGCCACACACCTGTGGTTCACCAAGCAGGCAGAAACTGTACATAATTTAAAAAGCCATCTCAGCTAGGGCCTATTCTCAATTGAAGAGGTAAAAGACATATGTACACCTACTGACACCTATTCCTGCCAGCAGATGTTTCCCCCTCCATTTAAAAGCTAATCTAGTCTAATCTTAGGCCTGTGTCACACAAAGCATGATAATCCCATCACAGGAAGCAAGAAGTCTGGTTTGTAATTTGGCTGACACATCTACATCTATTGTCTGTCAATACCTACAGTCCACAATACCACAGTCCTAATACAGTCCAAGTCCAGACCTTTTAAACTGATGGAGGAATGAAGAACATCACACTGGCTCCTCCACAGGAGCTCTTAGGCATTAGAAACACCTAAACCAATTAGTGCTGTTAAATATAGACCAGCAATAATCTTGTAAGGATGGACATTTGACAACAAGAAACAAACACTCACAGACAAATTCACCTCTGCAGACTATTAACAGGTCAGACCTGTATCACCATCACTTGTACATCTCCCATGCCTGTGTGTGTCTGTCACATGTGTGAGTACCTTCATGTTACGCTGTGTCCGTAAGAACGGAACTCCAACTTAAGTTGTATCTGCTGTGCAAGCAATACAACTGTGCTGCTTTTATTTTGAAAAGCGTGACAGTTGCGAACTGAAAAACATTAACAGCACTTATTGCTTTTTGAATACAGTTGATCAGTTGCTTATCTTTAACATACTACAGAAGTATTTGTGAAGATTACGCTCAAATTAAAATGAGACTAATGAGATTAAAATGAGGATTTAGTTTTTCCTGTTTTGTTTTTACTTTGATAGGAGTATTTTCCTATTTGACCAACACCATAATTTCATATGTAAATATTAACCGAATATTTGTGTTCTTCGGATTACCATTAGCATCAAATAAAAAATAGGATTTACTGTTTTTTACAATGGAAAAAAAATTAATATTAATTTAAAATAATTGTCCAAAACAATTCAGATTTCTCATGTGGCCCCTTATAAAAATTAATTGCCCATCCCTGTTTTATGCAGTAGTTGTGTGTGTTAAAGGAGTTGAAAAGAATGTGGACTGATCCACATGACTGTCTAACCGACAGTCCCAAACACGGCCATGAAAATAAATCAGCTGTCTGAAACAGTTTCATCAAACAGTTTTTCTAACCTTCCACGACAAAGGTAGAAATGCTGCATGAGACTACATGTATATTTTACAAAGGTGTTTTGAAAGAGATGACAGACTCAGAAATTACTCAAATAATCACTTTGATAAATATAAGGGCAACATGAGAAAATTACATCAAGCAATCTAAAGTAGTCTTTAGCCAGACACAAACAGCTACATGCAGACACACAGTTACTTTAGACAATGAGTCAATTAAATGAAAAGATTCAGTATGAGGAAAAGGAAATGAGGCAGACCCAGACAGAGAACTTGTGGGAGCAGAGAAGTGGTAGTCAAAAATACAAGTATGCTATCAACTCTTGAGCCAAGAGATATGAAGGTAGAACTAACTGTACCTGAAATCAGAAGTGCCCACAGATCTGTTAGGTCGCCCTGCTAATACTGGACTGAGGTTTTGTAGACAAGCAAAGCTGATAGTGAGCAGGGAGGGAGGATGGGCAGAGGGAGGGAACTGTTGCTCTTCTCACAAACTGTACCAGCTGAAACTCTATTCTTCTTTAACCCTTCCTCCCTCCGTCAGACAACGTGGAGCTGACTGGTAGGACCAACCCAGCCATCGTGTACTATCCAGCTCATGGCCCACATGTCTGCACTGTGGAAAGACACTGAGGACTGGCAGGACACGCTTCTTGCCAGCGCTGATACTTTTCTGCCTAATGCTGATGTCCACCCTGCAAACAGTGCAGCGGTCTAGTCTTAAGAGATGAAACCCAGCTGTCAGGCTTCACGTTCTTTTAACCTAGCTGAGACCAAACGATGGGCTACATTAGTTAAAACTCGCGACACAGTCAGTATTAAGTGTGGCAAGGGCATAGCTTTCGTGTTGGCATGATGAGCATTTAAAATTGCCTTCATGGCAAACAAACAAGCAAGCAAGCTAACAGCTGAAGTGCTAGCTGGCCAATGCCGAGCAGCAGCAGCGTAAATGTTTTTCATTCAAGTGCCGTCCTGACCAAAGACATGGTTTTCTCAGCTGGAGACAGTTTCACTCACCTTTCACATGCCGCTCTGAAGGACTTTGTGCTTGCATCTTGAAAGGAAGTAAGGCTGGCATCGAGCGGCAGCACCGGCCAGCTAGTTGGCTAGCTAGCTAACGTTGCTAGTCCAGCCACCCTTGATTTTCCTTCGCTGTCACATTCACAGCACATCTCAGAGAGGATCCACCGTTGCCTGTACCTCCACCTCTGGTTCCCATTATCCCCCGGGCTCAGCCCTTTTATCCAAAACTAGCAGCGGCTAATGTTAGCCGGCTACAGTGTCTGCTACGCTACAAACGTTGTCCTGCCACTGGAGTGTGTAGTCCGTTCCTCTGTCTGGGTCCACTTTCATGAACTCCAGTTGGGTCTACCAAAGGCTGCTTGTTCTGATGTATGATGACGGCATTTTTATTTAACTACACAAAACTACACTTCCGGATTAATATCTCGTTTGTTACCGAGCTGACACGACCAAAAGCCGAAGTCATTTCACGCACAATTTCACTTTTCTGTCAGTGACCCTAACACAAATTCATTTTTACTTCCCTTTGTCTAAATTGTCAGCAACAATTACACCCGAAAATACGTTATAGTATATCATATTATTGGTTTTACAGGTTCATCCAGTGATTACGTATTGCATTTGCATAAAACAATGGACTTGTTAATGATAAATTCAAAGAATGATGTTTAAAACTGAGTGACAGCAGACTTTTATTCCGCAGAATATATTGTTCTCAAAAAGCACTGCATCCTACTCTATACTTTACTTCCACAACATTGAACATTACACAGTTGCTTTATTGTTACTTTAAACCTTCTATTTGCACACTGTCTCAAGGGATAGTGACTGTTGTATATTGTCATCACATTATCATATCCTTTTATTTTCATTTGAAGTTCATACCTATTATGTTTATGTATATTTTTCTAACTTAGCTTAAATGCTTTTTCTAAGCTTATTCTAAGCTTATTCTATCATGTTTATTTTGTACTATTCTACTTTTTTTTGAATACTCATTGTACTTTTTTTTTTATACACTTTACTTATTGGGCTTGCTCTGGGACCAGGGGGGTATTCCATCAACGTGGCTAAAGAAAGCCAGGCTCACTGGAGAAAGCCTCACTTGAACGAAACTCCATCTCCAAATTAATCCTCAAGTTGTTCCACTAACACATCTCAGCCTCCACTAGTTTAGTCTAATTCAAGCGAGGTTTCACAGCCCGGCTATGTGGGAGTGCCCGAAGAATGTGAGAAGCCCTGATGAGTCGATGGGAGAAAAGCAGATGAAAGTCGACATGAGCCCAATGTTTTTAAGTGTAACACACATTTGGAGTACCGTATTTTTTGGACTATAAGGCGCACTTAAAATCCTTAAATTTTCTCAAAAATCGACAGTGCGCTTTATAATCTGGTGCACCTTATGTATGAATTCTGGTTGTGTTTACTGACCTCGAACCAATTTTATGTAGTACAAATCTGTCGAAATGTTTTAGTACGACTTTGATAAGCTACAAAGCCGTGCTGCTTGATGGATTGTTGGAGCATTACAGCCACCATAGTCAGGAGCCTCATGGAGTGATACATACTGTGTGTAATGCACCTTTTAGTCTGGTGCTCCTTATATATGAAAAAAGATCGATCGAAAATAGACCATTCATTGACAGTGCGCCTTATAATCCAGTGCGCCCTATAGTGTGGAAAATACAGTCGCAGTAGCTCAGTCTGTAGAAGCTTGGCTTGGGACCCAGGTGGTCATAGGTTCAAGTCCCCAAGCATCCAAGTGATGATTGATACTGTTCAATATGTGTAAATTTGTTTCTTATGAACACATTTTTATTCGTTTTCCTTTTTACTTTCATTATTAGATTCAGATTCTTTTATTAGTCCCACAGCGGGGAAATTTACAGAGCAACAGCAGCAAAACAGTGTAAAATAGACTGTAGGAAAAGCAAGAAATAGAATAAAATAAGAGTAATAATAGAAGTATAGACACAATAAAATAAAAGAAAAGTAAGAATAAAATAAGATAATAAAAGGAGAAGGAGAAAAAAGGAGGAAACATTACATTACAAAAACAGGTCAGTAAGATCTCCCTCTCTACACTCCGTCAGGTCAGCGTATGTTCGCAAAGTTATTTTCTCCGCTGTGTCCTGCACTCAGGGTCAAGGGGGTGCTGGAGCCTATCCCAGCTATCTTTTGGGTGAAGGCGGGGTACACCCTGGACTGGTCATCAGTCAGTTGCAGGGCCTTATTAAATTATATATATTTTTATCTAATTTTTTCTTAATCAACCACATCATTTTTTATTTAATTAAATTTTCAGTACCCAGTTGCAGTTGATGTGTGAAGTGTGCTATATGACTGAGGTTTCATTGACTGATTGTGGAAACAGTGAAAGTGTGGAGTTTCACGTGGTTTCACGTGAGTTTTTAATTTCTTTTTATAAGACATGAGTGGCGCAAACATGAAAATCTACCAGGCAGAACTTTGTGTCAGGACTCTGTTTCTGTCTGTCAGACATTCTTTGACACAAAGCTAAGCTAAGCCTGGCAGTTAGTCTGCCCCGGAGCAGGCTAGTTTTGCAGCATAAGTTACCATGGTTACTCAGCGGGCATTCAGATAAGCCACGATGATGGAACGGAACTCTCTCTTAAATAAGCCAGACTTAACGAAATAAAACAGGAATTTCCCTTAATCCAGCTTTGTGGAATACCCCCCTGGTTAACTAATCTCATTCCATTCCATGTTTATCATGTGTTGAAATGACAATAAAAACTCCTTGAATCCTATGTGGCAACTCAATAGAATCTTTCATTAGAAATCCTCTTGTGAGGATGTATTAATAATATATGTATCTGCGTTATTATAGAACAAATCTCTCTCTACCTTTTATTATAAATACATTAAGTACTTAACGGTTAATTCTATTGTAATAAAAATCACAATTTAGTTCCTCCTTGTACTGTGTTTAAACATTATCTACTTCTACTTTTAATGGACTGTGCATGACAGTGTATCTTCAATAAATTGTCTATTAGTCAGTTAATAGAGCCCTGTTGTGAAATGGGAGATGCTGAGGTTCCCAAAGTTTTATGTATGTATGTATGAGTATGAGTCCCAAACATAGAAAATTTCAGTATAACAAGCATTCCTTAGCGTAATTGCCAAAATCATCCAAATGCAGCAGAGCATGTACATTTTAATTTGCAGACCATTACACTCTGAAGTGACTCAGATTTGAGTTTCTGAAGTAACAAGGACATGCCTATCTATCAATTTTCTTCCATTTGTCTGGGGCTGGGTAAAGTTTGCAGCAGGCTAAGCATGGCATTTATGGTTTATTTATGGGTTCAAGTTGCTGATTCAGCTTTGTTGTATGTCTTTTACATATTTGGATTATAGAATTTTGGTTTGTTCTTCCTCATTTGTTAGTTTCTCCCACTCTTGAATATGACTGACACATACACTATATTGCCAAAAGTATTCACTCACCTGCCTTGACTCACATATAAGTGGCATCCCATTCCTAATCCACAGGGTTCAATATGACGTCGGTCCACCCTTTGCAGCTATAACAGCTTCAACTCTTCTGGGAAGGCTGTCCATAAGGTTAAGGAGTATGTTTATGGGATTTTTTTACCATTCTTCCAGAAGCGTATTTGTGAGGTCACACACTGATGTTGGACGAGAAGGCCTGGCTCTTAGTCTCCGCTCTAATTCATCCCAAAGGTGTTCTATCAGGTTGAGGTCAGGACTCTGTGCAGGCCAGTCAAGTTCATCCACACCAGACTATCATCCATGTCTTTATGGACCTTGCTTTGTGCAATGGTACACAGTCATGTTGGAAAAGGAAGGGGCCAACTCCAAACTGTTCCCACAAAGTTGGCAGCATGGAATTGTCTAAAATGTCTTGGTATGCTGAAGCATTCAGAGTTCCTTTCACTGGAACTAAGGGGCCAAGCCCAGCTCCTGAAAAACAACCCCACACCATAATCCCCCCTCCACCAAACTTTACACTTGGCACAATGCATTCTGACAAGTATCGTTCTCCTGGCAACCGCCAAACCCAGATTCGTCCATCAGATTGCCAGATGGAGAAACGCGATTCATCTCTCCAGAGAGCGTGACTCCACTGCTCTAGAGTCGAGTGGCAGCGTGCTTTACACCACAGCATCTAACACTTTGCATTGCACTTGGTGATGTATGGCTTGGATGGAGCTGCTCAGCCATGGAAACCCATTACATGAAGCTCTCTGCGCACTGTTCTTGAGCTAATCTGAAGGCCACATGAAGTTTGAAGGTCTCTAGTGATTGACTCTGCAGAAGTTTGGCGACCTCTTGGCACCTCAGCATCCCCTGACCCTGCTCCATCAGTTTACATGGCCTACCACTTCGTGGCTGAGTTGCTGTCGTTCCCACACACTTCCACTGTTTTATAATACAGCTGACAGTTGACTGTGGAATATTTAGGAGCGAGGAAATGTCATGACTGGATTTGTTGCACAGGCGGCATCCTATCACAGTTCCACAGTTCCAGTGGAATTCACTGAGCTCCTGAGAGCAACCCATTCTTTCACAAATGTTTTTTTAAAAGCAGTCTGCATGCCTGGGTGCTTGATTTTATACACCTGTGGCCATGGAAGTGATTGGAACACCTGATTCTGATTATTTGGATGGGTGAGCAAATACTTTTGGCAATATAGTGTATCTTTCCCATTACTTTAATGACCATCATTGGTGAATATGATGCTATGTTTGCTGCCTGTGTTGACAGGCAAGTCCAGATTCAATATAGCTTGTAATCTCCAGCAGTCTGACATGAAATCTTCCACATAACAAGACTTGGGAAAATTCTGAAATCCACAACAAGGAAACATTTTAATCAAGTTAAGGGAATACACTTTTATTTTATACATAATGATCTATATCAAACACTATTAACTAAAGATGAATTTTGTGATCACAACCTTTGGTAGGACATGACAGGATACAAATATTTGCTGATCAAAGAACATATATGTTTCCTTCCACGTGTACCTGCAGCCTGACTCAACTCCTTCTATGAGAAGTGAGATACTGTACAATACTAACATAAATGATGACATTATGCATTGTCTCCTTTATCGAAACAGTGTAGAGATCTCCAAGTCAAACATTATAAATAATTTATCAAATCATCAGTTCCAGTGTCAGCAGTCCACACAGTTATTGTTATCTCAATTAGTTGTAGTTATTCTGTTTGACTGTCTTGCAGTACCTTCAACTGGTCCTCAATGGTCTTCAGCTCCTGCTGCAAGGCTGACATCTGAACGCAAAGGAGGAGGAAGACAAGGAATTACATGCACATTTTCACACAGTAAGATAACAATTTAGTACAGTGCTATACAATTATGAATACCACTAAATAAATAAGATATAAATAATTCTAGGATAATAATTAAAGTTATAATAAAAATGTATTATTAAATGTGGTCAAACAAAAAACATGGTTAAATGTTATGACAAGAGTACTTTAACAAACTTTTATTGGAATTAATGTCAAGGGGTTTTAAAAGACAATCACAAGCATTTTTATTTAGTTGTTTTTTTACATACAAGGAATTTATCTTGATATGTGGTTGCAAAGATATACATAGTATAATATAGATAGATAAGATAGATAGATAGTATAAGATAGATAGATAGATAGATAGATAGATAGATAGATAGATAGATAGATAGATAGATAGATAGATACAGTTGTGGTCAAAAGTTTACATACACTTGTAAAGAAAATAATGTCATAGCTCTCTTAAGTTTTCAGTTATTTC
>JBAJHX010000040.1:145174-174591 GCA_037176925.1 Amniataba percoides | reverse complement strand
TATATACACACACACACACACACACACACACACACACATATATATATATATATATACACGCACGCACACACGCACGCGCACACACACACACACACACACACATACATACATATATTATTAAATACATTCCATATATTTGTGCTTCTGATATGCATGTGTGGGGTAATGCAGGAAGAGGTTGATAAATACCTGAACAGGAAGGTGTAGTTGGCATGTGTGGTCCACCACACCGATGAGGCTTCCTTTAGGTGGAGGAGTGGCGTGAAGAGAAAAGAAGTTGTCTGCATTATGAGGACTGTGTATATGGAGCCTGGAAATACGGCTCAAAGTCCAAACAGCTGACCCAAAGTAATGGAGAATTTGGGCCTGGCCAGGTGAACACACTGCCCACACTGAAAAACACATACAAGAAACATGGAAATAAACCATTTTCACCACATCTTAATTATTTCATGAATTTATCAATTTATGAATTAAACCCATCCATTTATTATAACTTAATTTACACCAAGTATTTGAGTGTTTGACCAGTATTTGTTTTCAACTGTGAAATGACTTACTGGCAGGTTTTTCTTTGGTCATGCCACACTGGGCTCGTAACGAGCGGGCCACACGGATCACTTCCTGTACTAGTAAGAAATCTCTTTCCTCTTCAGGGAAATGCCAATGTGCCTGACAGGATATACAGGATATAAAAAAGAACACATCAGCTAAAATACATGGAAAGTTGAAGATCCAAGCTAAAATAAGATAGCACATTTAGGGAGTGGAAAAGAGCAAGATCATATATACAAGAACAAACTAGAAATGAAAGAAATAATTTCACATTCAGCATGTGTTTTGTCTTGCCTCTAAAGAGCTTCTTCAAGCAGCAGTGCTCCTTCTCTTCAGCTTGAATTCTTTTGCAGTGCAATTACATTGTCAATGTTTCCTATGTGAGAGGTCAGTCCTGTCCCTTAAACTGGTTGGAGAAACTTGTGATCTCATTTTACCCAATCTGAACTCTGCATGAGGGAACAGTGAGGTCAGTGCATAATCACAGGTGAGTATGTCCTGCATGTTCCTGAAATGAAGGGAGTGAAATTGTGTCCTCACATTAGGGTCCTTCATTGTCATGCCATTTGTGATTAATTGGAGCATATTCCTATATTATATTGTGTGTGTGTGCACGCATGTGTATTTATATATGGAGTGTGAAGACTGGAGAGCTCAACACTGCAGATGTTTTCACTCACTCACACCTGACAGACAAGGAATTATTATTTTTTTGTCAAGGTGAGCATGTGTCGATTATCGGTCGTTTCGGTTGAGTCCCATCCCTAATCCTGACTGGAAATCTTACTAACTGCTTTGCGTCAGAGGAAGCTGAGAATGTACAGAATAAGTAAGATAATTGATTTAGTTTTTTTTAGTTTGCTTTTGTTTATGTATTACGTTTCATTGAGGGTGTCTGGCAGTATGCAATGGTAAAATTATCAGTGGATTATCAGGAGTAACAGGCCACAGTTTCTGATTTTGCAACATCTCTAATTGATTAGGGTGGCAGAAGATATCTGAGATCCTGGATAAATAAAACCCAAATTATCTAAATGGAGAGATTCCGCTAGAGGTAAGTGAGAAAATACGTTGAAAATTTGTTTGTAATTTGTGTGGTCTGACCTTTTTTGCAGAAAAACAAAAGTAGCTGAATACTGTTTCTTTTATGTTGGTTCTTAAACATGGCTGAACTCTAATGTAGTGGTTATAAGGAGGTTTCATGGTTGTAATCATACCAGCTGAGAGGACTGGGGGTACATCTGTAAACACAAGCTGGTCTGGACAGCAGATTCAGGTCTGAATGGCTGGAGTCTCTGCCACAGGTCCTCAGTGATGAAGGGCATGAAGGGGGAGAGCAGGGCCAGAGATGTAGACACACAATGATAGAGGACGCTGCTGGCCACCTGCTTTGTTCTGCCATTGAGCTCTGTGGGAGACTGAACCACTGCCCCTTCATCCTGCTGGACCAGCACAGGCTTCAAATACTCCTACAGAACACACAAAGAGAAGAAATTGGCAAACATCAACATGGTCTACAATAGTGGAACAAATGACATTTCACCTCAAACACTTTTATTTAGGTGAATAATATAATAATAATTAAAATCTTTTAAAAGTCTTTTATACCCTGTGACTGACCCTCACTGTTGCCATGAATAAATTAGATAAATATATCATCTTTCCTTTTTAGAATGAATAGGTAGATTTCAACAACAAGTATCTTACCGCTAATACAAAGAGAACAATTAATGACCTACATTCTGATCTGTCCTTTTTTGACTCTACACATTTTTGTCGTGCTACGTGAAAGTTGGGCGCCTTACCATGTAGACATCACACAGGCTGTGGACCCAGAAGGAGTACAGAGCAGATGTGACTGTATGCAGCTCATATGCTTCAAAGGCCTGCTCACATAGTACTACTGTGCTGTAGAGTCTGGAGCATATCCACCGGTCCATACTGGTCAGAGAAGTCATCTAAAAATTGGAAAGGAAAGAAATTTGAAAGGCAAGACAGATTGACGTGGTACGTTTAATGCCGCTTTCATTACACACTGGCTTCAAGCTACATTATCCACATATTCTTATTCAAAAGTATCTTAATTTCAATAACAATGTCTTATAAACCCATATTGTAAAGTGTCACTGTGATTGGTCTTATCCACTGATTTTGTCCTTGGTTGGGACAGGTATGTCTGTTTGAAACTGACACTTTTTTACTAGTTTAGTTTTATTTTTATAAAACTCCAAATATAAGCAGACCCTTCAAAGTCATGCAGTTTGTTATCAATTATGTGATATATTATGGTAGCTTCAAAGTAAATTCAAGGAGGTATTAATATAATTCAGTTACCCAAAAAAAGGCAAAGCTGCAATGGCATGGGATTTACCTGGCAAATTACATAATATGAATATAGGTACTATTCATTTTATTTATTACAAACTGATCTTTACATTTTAATCAACTGTTCAGTCAACCACACGTTAGACAATAAAAGTTGTTGCTCTGTGCAAGATGAACAGCCCAGTCATCCTGTTTTGCATGACAATGTGATGTGTCATTTTAGTAGATAATTTTATCACACCAACATTTACTGTCAGTCTTTGTCAGTCATATTTTTTGTTTGTGTAAATCTGAAACATTACTGTTCTAATCTGATTAATGTAAAGACAACGTTAGCTTTACTCCAAAATACCGTACGAATATACAGGACAAATATGTAGTTTAAAATAGAGTAAAAATGCAGTTGTATGGGCAGTTTCTCTGCTGTACCTCTTCCAGTGTTTCCACTGGTGTTGTGTTGTCACCCAGCACTCCTAGTGTGAACCTCAGAGTTTGCCACATTTTATTACAGAAGTGTCTGCAGCTCAGGACCTGAGAGATGGACAAACTGATGTCTTCCCCTGAAAAAGAGTTAGAGCAAGAAGGTAAATAGACTTTTCTGTTTTGTTCCATTAGTGGCATATTAACTTCACTTCACTTGTAAAGTGTTCTAAGGCTGTAGCTTACACCAACTTTAGTCCTGTGCATAAAATGCAGCCCCCCTTCAACACACTCGGGTTGCCAATGTAGAGTACAAAAAAAAACGGCAGTACCTTCCAGCAAATCCATCCAAAGACATGTAGGTGCACTTGCATTAGTTTATAAAGTAATTTGTAAACTGCTTAACTCAAGATAATCACAAAGACGGATAGAATAGTTGCCACTGTGATACCTTCCCAGAGATGTAAAATAATGTGGGCAACTCCAAATATTTCATAGAAGAATAAGAATGTGTAGTATTCTTGCAGTGTAGTGTAGCTGCATTTCTTTGTCACCAAGTGCAAAATAAATCACTGAACTTTTAAAGTGCCAAGCAGTATGATTAGGAGAATCTCCTAATCCTACTTCATTGGTCATTTGGTTCACCCGCCACACAGAGGAGCAAATCTGTGCAGGAGCAGTGACTGAAGCTCCATCAGATACTGTGCTCTAATTGGTTGATTTGGTTCAGGTGTGGTGGATTCTTGTCCACTGAGCTTAAAGGCAGCAGGTGGAGCAGATTATCTATCTCTGTTTTATTTCAGTGTAGTTACCTAGAATCTTCTTTATAGGTAACAATCACTGACAAATGTTCTTCTTCTGCAAATAAAGTGAGCAGAGATGAGCGTCACTAACCTTGCATCTTGTGAGAGCAAAGGGCAAATCTCAGCGCATCAGTCCCACACTGAGGGATCCCTTTGGGGAAGTCTTTCCTCTGTGGGGAAGCAGATGGAGCAGGCAGATAAGAAAGAAAATAACAATAATGCTCAGTCAGCCAGAAAGAAACAGATAAGAGAAAGGGGAGCTGACCTGTGCTTCCATGGCAACCAGCTGCTCCCCATGGTCAAGATTCCCCTTTTTCACTTTATCTTGAAGGCTCTGGGAGAAAAAAAAGGGGCAGACAGTTTATCAAAAATGTCTTTTGAGGTAATCATAACAATGTGTGTCTCTGTAGAGTATGTCCTACTTACTGCTGTGTGTAACCAATGCTATCAAGCCAATTTACTAAAGTTTTGATTTGATGAAGGTGGAAGACCTGCATCAAATCAAAACTTTCTCCTTGTCTGTGGGTCAAGTGGGTAGTTTTCACCCAAATTTCAGGTGTTTAAGAGCATTCCTCGCCCCTAAAAAAACTTGTTTCATAGTGAAGCACCGTGGTGCTACCCCTATTAGCAAATCATGAACAGTAATATGCCCCCTGAACCAAGAACACGTTACCTACCTCCAGAGAGACTCCATGTATAACATCTAATGGGTCGATGACGTTTCCCAGAGATTTGCTCATTTTCCTGCCATATTTATCTCTCACCAAAGAGTGAAGTAGAACCTGACTTGACATGACATGACAGGAACAAGAAAGGGAGAAAGAAAAAAAAGATGGGCTGATACCATCATGAATTAAGCACATATAAATACTGCTTTGTTTATGGTTTCTCATTTCATCATTACCTGTTTAAAGGGCAGCTCTCCAGTTAGCTCTGTGCTCAGCATCACCATTCTTGCTACCCAGAAGAAGATGAGGTCACTGCCCGTCTCCAAGATGGAATTTGGGTAGTAACACTTAAGGTCAGTGGTCTGTGGAAAGTAAGGGTGTGGTTATAATTCATATGTATGTATGTTTATCAAGGACGGAGTTCCACTGGAAGAAGTTCAGTACCTGCTCAGGCCAGCCAAGCATTGCAAAGGGAAACAGCCCAGAAGAGAACCATGTATCCAGGACATCAGGGTCTGACACAGGGAGCAGCAATAATGATATGAATGTGTATATTTATATCAATGTCACTTACACCAGCATAGCACTGCACTGACAAAACTATTAATGTAGTGGCAAACTTTTTTAAGCCAAGTTCTCCCTCAGCCAATCCTAAAATCACATATTACGTGGTGGTTTCCCACCTTGGGAGCAAAGATGCAGATAAATAGATAGATTAAATGCCAGGCCTTTGCAAGATAACTACAGTCAGTCACCCTGAGTCAAAGTGATGGCTTCTGGCTTCACTCCATATTTGGCAGCGGCTCTCTGTCTGGCCTCGTCCTCGTTCTGTCCCCACACCCACTGCTCCTACCACAAATAACAGTAAATAACACACAGATTGAAACAAACATATAGAACACACATGATTTAAATATTTCACAGTCATAACATTCATAAAATATACAAATATCCACACACTGAACCTCTTTTTTGTCAGTTGCATCAGGAAACTCCACTTGGTAAGCAGGGATCCGATGACCCCACCAAAGCTGCCTGGAAATGCACCAATCACTACGAAGAAAAAAGAGGTACATAGTTGACAACCCATACGCTGAAAAAAGAGCTCAGTCACTCTCAAAGCAGTGCCATTACTCACACACTAGAAACAATAACACACACCACTGTTGTTACTTATCATAGCACTGCTCATATACTGTATATGCATTTTTATATATACACAAGTTAATGGTCAGACAGTCTACCTGATGTTGGACAGCCAATTCTTCCAGGTCTTGGTGTGGAAATGGGGAATAATTTCCAGCTGTCCATCCTCCACAGCCTTACCAAGAAGAAAATAGCCACATTTGACTGTTTAATAAATGTTTTCAAAGAGTTAAAGGATGGGATGATATCACTTGGTTTTCTTCACTGTTTGTAACCTGACATGATTACAAGAAAATGTATTAATAAAGAGTTTGGCATGTCATAGCCACCAACTTACATGTATAGCTTTTTTAGCCATTCCATCACAGCGAATGAACCACTGCTTCTTTAGAAGAGGTTCAATAATATCTCCAGAGCGGCTTAGACAGGGAGAAAGGAACAAAGACATAGGGAATGAAAAAAACACAAATGTATAAGAAAATTACAACATTACAGTCCAGCCAGTCCAAGACTGGGATACTGCTGGAAATACATTTAGATTGTAAGTATGTCTACTGATTAAGGTCAGGCTGCATGAGAATGTGCTCCTTGTGAGACCACTGGAACAGCTGTGAAGATGTTAAAGAACCACAGAAGTGCATTCAAAGTTCCTCAAGGTGTCCTGTGGAATTTCCAGTTGCAGTTACAGTGAATTTTGCCCCTCATTTAAGAAAGGGACAGAAAACTGCGTGTATGGTAATTTCTACAAAAAGCTCTGCATTTATCAATATGGAAAAGGCTACTAGTAAATCTCAAGTCAAGTCTTAACTTGACTAAGTCTAAAAACTTTGTGAGAGCGATTCCTGGAGGGGACACCAAAGGTGCCAAAAAAAAAAGGTATTGCTGTAATAGTTAATATTAAATCCATAAGGAAACCTACTTAATACTACAGTATTTACTGGAAAATCTGTAAGCTCAGCTAAGGATGGTTTGTAATGCGTATGACAGTTAAACAATTCAGTGGGTTGTATCAGTGTGACTGCTCAAGGGCTAATGTGTGAGGGAAGTGGTGGATGGCAACCAGTGGACCAAACCACAGTGAGGCATATAGTGGTTGTGGGGATCTTTAGAAAATTTAAAAATGCAATGTTTTACATCTCTCCAGTAATCAGTGCTGTTAAAAATCAACAAATCATCTATTGCCAACTAGCTTGGAACATGTCAGGTGGTTCAGTAATGTTAGTGCCCTAGCCTTATGAGTCAGAACAAACTTTTAAATTGGGTCTTGTAGATATTATATAAGTGACGATTCAACAATTCAACAACTGGATAACAAAGAAGCCAGCCAGCCAACTAACTACTCCAACAGGATTGTCTCACCGCTTCCTCGTGGCACGGTGCTCTCTCAGATTTCAGCATCATAACCATTTTAAAAGGTCCCTGTCCCTTTCTCTGTGCTACAGAGCTCTCGAGCCCCTTCCCTGCAGAGATACTATTTCAAATTCCTTAACTTGTCGTTTTCTTGTTGCTTTGTCATTCCATCTGAATTAGATTTGATATACTGTATATTCTATTCTGAAAATAAAGATTTTTAAGGCTGCCTGTATATAGCCTGAGTCAAAAAAGAACTCCAAAAAGTTAGCAAAGCACTCACTACACTTCCCACTGTACCTCACATCACTGCCCACTGTTCTGAGTGAAAGATAATGACAGAAGGAGATGTCTTAAACTACACTTCTTTGATTAATTCATTTGCAAGTTTTGAATAATTCATTCATGCCCATGTTTTGATTGATTTGATTTGATGAATTTGTGCACACTACATGAGTGTATATACAAAGAGCCAGCACAACACTAGCCTTCCTGTCTGCACTGCACTCAATTACCTTTTACTAACAATGACAATTTGGTAATGAATTAATCAAATGAGCAAAGTAATTAATCAAAATGCAAAATCAAATTGTATCTCTTGCGAATGCATTAGTATTTCAAGAGCTCAGTGTAAATCTGATTTGTTTTTCTCTATGGCCACTCTGGGGCTCTGTATGCTTCTATGTTGTTTCTAAACTGATTACAATATTTTTTAAATATGCCTCCAATAAGTTACCACATCTGCTATTACAGGTATTCTGGTTCATCACTTTATCCAACATCATAGCACCTTAAATACACAGTATCCAAATCATCTGCTTTTAGCAACATATTTTAGTTATAGTTTATGACCTTTAGAATTATGTCATAGAGACTGTCATTCTATCAGCAAGACACAGATTGTTTGTCAGTTAGGAGGAATACAGACCTCTGTGTTGATAATGAGTGTTTCTAGGTCTCATTTATATGAAAAAGACAAGTAAACATATAGATTGGATGGGCTGTGATATGTACAGATATGTACAATCATATTTTTCTGTGTATTAATGTTAGGGTTAGGGTTAAAAAAAAGAGTTTTTCCAAGGAGATTATGCTGCCACATTGATGTTGACCTTTTACCTTTTGGGTAAAAATGCCCTCATTTAATCCTATTAAACGAGGGCATTTTTTTGAGGACAATAAAAAGGATACATGAGGAGTGGCAAAAATTGTGTTGTGAGGGTTAGGGTTAGGTTAGGGTTAGCTCAGTTACCTTAGCCTTTGACCAAAGATATGAAAAACGTTATCAACGTGAGTCTGGTGTTGTGCATGTTCTTGTTACCTGCAGACAGGTAAAGTCATGGCATGATCCTTCTTTCCTCTGAACAGCTTCTTCTCAATCAGGGCATCAACAATGAGCTGTCTGGCATCAAAACGCTTCACTCCCTTAAAAGAGCCAAAATGTCACAAAATGATATCAATAGTTGGGATTGAGATACAGTGTTCCCTCACTTATCGCGGGGGTTACATTCCAGAAACAGCCCGCAATAGGTGAAATCTGCGAAAATTGCACTGAAAAAAAATCTGCGAAATAGCGTGGCCGCGAAAGGTGAACCGCGATATAGCGAGGAAGCACTGTACATCAAAGCCTTTTCTATCACTGACATTTTAACAGTGTTTTTTCAAAGCCCACTATTTTCTTTTCTTTGCTTCCTTAGACAGCTAACATGCAGATTATTCATTTCTCTGCAGCAATTCATTAGTTTACATATACGCTACAGGCAAAAAGGTCGGAAGCAAGGCCATACAGGCCAAACATTTTGAGGCAGCAAGTTCACAATGGTTTTCTTAAAAACCAGCATGAGTTATATGTATTTTGGGATGAATTTACTGCATGATTAGACTTGGCTTTCATCGATGTGCACTAATTTCTTCAGTTTACCTTCAGGTATGTGTTGATGTTACCTAGACAAAAACATAAGAGGACACTGTTCTTCAAAAGACGGTTTGGCCCCCTCAGTCTCCAGACCTCTCTCCAACTGAGTGTGGGATGAATTGGATCGATCAGTCAGAAAAGCACGTCCCACAAATCAGTAGTCTCTTACTGATGAACTTAAGAAAGCTTGGAGTGCAATTCCTGGCATATACCTTAAAAAACTTGATGTCTTGCACATACCATGCTTTTGTTAAAGCCAGAGGAGGTTACTTTGAAGAAAGCAAAGTCTAAGCAAGAAAAACTAAAATACCTGATAATTATAATAAAAATGTCTTCTGATCTTTATATAACAATCATGTTTATTTTGTTGCAAAGTATACCAATGAAACTAGGATCTTTTTTTGTACAAATCTGCTTCCAAACTTTTGGCCCATAGTGTATTTATTACAATGTGATACAGTATTGTTCATCCACCTCCAGCCACTGTCCACAGTGGGATGACATGGTCCCATCTTCTCCAATCACAGTGAGGCGTGGCAGTGAGTGTCTCTTTGACAGCAGGAAGTCAGTGTGGTCATGAGCAGGTGTAACCTTCACTGCACCTACAAAGTGAGTGTGTAGTCTTAATACTCAGATAATGTAAAAGCAATAACATTCACTCAGAACGTCCAGGGTTAGACAAAAATAACAGTAAAAGCTTAAGATCCACACATTTTGTCTGTCATGAACAAGCTGTGAGGCTTTTGATACAAGAGTGGGATTCAGACAGTAGTGTTGTTTTTACCAGTTCCTAACTCCATGTCCACCAGTGAATCTGTGATGATGGGCAAGAGTCTGTTGGTGAAGGGGTGTCTGCACTGTTTCCCATGAACAGCCTGGAACAAAGTGAACAAAGCAGAAATGTAATTGTAAAGCTATCTTAAGATAGACCATGTTCTATTTAGTCAGTTGTTTGCACTACTCAGATCAGATATTAAGCCCCCAATCACCTCAGCCATTTGATGAAGAGCTAATGGAGAAAACACCCAAATAAGTCAACAAATGATGCCATCACCCTGACCTTCCGCACTGTCCCTCCCACCTGGACTAGAGGAACACATACACATGGGTGGCAAAAGGAAATTAACTTTCACAATTCACTTACATTGCTTGATAATGACTGTTCAAATTTGTTTACAAAAGTTCTTGCTAAATTCAATGGAATCCAACACTGCCTCAGCCTTATTATAACTAAACTGCTACTAGCCTGATATCGAGGATCGTCAGGGTGAACAGCAACAGCCACATCTCCCAGCATAGTCTCAGGACGGGTGGTGGACACTGCCACCTCTCCATCTAAAATATGGGAAAAGGGAAATCATCATATATCATAAAACAGAAAAAGCCCAATTTGTATCATAATCCTTAACATTCACAGATACTCACCGTGGCCTTCTATAGGATATGCAAAAGTAAGCAGTGCCCCAAACTCCACCTTGTTTTCATAACCAGGAACAGACAACATGGTCTTCCCAGACAGCTCCTTCGAGTCAACCTGACAAAATTTCCACAACCTTTAAGTTGACAAACATGTAAATGTACAATTCTCTGTTCTCTCTCTAAAGCAAAGGAATACAGAACAACATTAACGATGAGCCTCTCTACAAGAATTCCAATAGATGGACAAAACAAGAGAAATCTCAAGGCTATGTGAGTGTGTTATTTCGGACTAAATGTAAGATTATTATTTTAAGATTATATGTATTTTATGAGGAGCACTAGGAAACAGATAAGCTTATCCTGCTGTTCATGAAACCAGCCATGTTTACCAAGGCAACATTACTCAAACTTCATTCTTGAGTTACCAGTTGTGTTGTTGTATGTGCCTCATGTATACTATATGCATCTGATTATTCTTACACATAATCTGTTTTATATTTTTTAATAATGAATGTGTTTATTGCCCGCCACTCAACATATTAATTGGATGTATGCTACACATTATAACATAACTGTGTAACTAATATTTTGAGAAGTAAAATTTGGCCAAAATAAGTATTTCATTATCAAGATTACATTATTATTTCATTTCTGAGCTTACATAGAAAAGCCCCTTTTGCATAATTTGCATAAAGACCTTTTCTTTATCGTTCTGTCTTAACACAGTAGTACATTGACATGAAGTTGTAGAGATTGTTGAGATGCTGACATTAAAATGTGATTTAGGTGACCAGTGTCAAAGAAATTAAAATACAGAAATAAAATGGTGACAGATATTTTAGGTACAATACTTATATAATACTTACATTAATGTTGTAAATTAGCTACAGTCACTTGGATTTAGAAGGGAATGGACTTGGCTTGAAAAATTAGAAAGAAATTGACTTCCAGCTCATCTCCAAAGCCCTTTCCCTCTGGGGTGCTCAGTCAATTTTATTTTTCTAGCTTGGTTTTTTCATTGCTCCTCTTCTGCTTAATTGTCTTTCATGTAAACTGTTGTTTTCTAATTGTTTGTTGATTAGGCGTTTATTCACTGTTATGTCCACTCTGAATTAGTGCAGAGACAGTGTAGGAGAGCTGCCCACAGCCTGTGCCAGAACAGGGATTGCCGCTCTGTTACTCTGTTCTGATTGGTTGTTTTGATGCAGGTAGATTCAGGTATAACTGATTCTTGTCAAATAGCCTTTAAGGCAGCAAGTGGAACCATGGGAGGCTGTCTGACATTTTACATACCGGTATATCTTTATCTTGCAAAGATTAGACAATAGAGAAAGCGACGGTGGTTTTTACATGTCATTTTTGTGTGCAGATACCTGACAAACTGTCCCACTTCACCTCGATCACTCTTTGTACTCCATGTCAAAGTCCAATAAAATTAAATTACTGGAGTTTGTGCAGGTTTTAAAAATGGGAGCTGAAAAAAAATGCTGCGAATACTTGACCAATCAGAAATGCTCTTTGCTGCAAGGCCCACCCCCAGAGTTCCTGTACATACAGTGACTTTTTTTAAAAATTGAGTATGGTCTCTGGAACTTAATTGGTGGTGAGAAAGCACTGAGTTCCTAGTCCCTTGGGAAAGTTCCTGTGATCAAAACACAGCCTCTGTGTTATAGACTGTCAAAACACAGCGACAGTTTTAGCAAGTAATTTTTCAATAAGTTACCTATTTCCTCTTTAATGAAATATGTAAATATTTTTCCAGGTATGATAGCAAATCGTGATCATTGGCTAGAAAGATATATTTCAAAGTTTCACATTCCTTAAATGTGGTATCCACTATTTTGTCCACTTGTGGTATTTACTCCATATCAATGAAAAGTTATTTCACCTCTATGTCAGAGATGGCAGATTCCAGAGCACAGCTCCAGTTGACCAAACCCTCTGAACGATAAATCAGACCGGAGTCACACAGCCTGATGAAGGCCTCAGTCACAGCCCTGCTGTAACCCTGAAAAAAATAATCAAGCCAGTACAAACATTTCAAAAGTGCCATTTTTGGCATGTGTTTAACATTAAAATAAAAGCCTATGCATTACTCCTCATAGTCAATATTTTACATTTATACAATGAAGCATGCAAGATGAAAGCTTAAGTTATACAGCATACATACCCACACCACAATAGTATTTACTGTAAGCTGATAATAGTAGGCAATGTTTTGTTTCATACAAATACTATGTATAAATTTAAAAAAGGGACATAAGTATAAATAATAACTTATAAATGACAGCTCTTAAAGCCGTCACTGTATGATTTGAAAAGGTCTGACCTATACATTATATAGTAAAAAATAATATTGATGTGAATACTCTCAGACCTAAGTGGAGTAAAAACCTAGACCTCAAAACATTTTGAAGTAAGGCTGTAGGAATATATATGCTGAAGAAAAACTTGGAATTATAATTCTTTAAAGGCTAGGAACACTAATTTGATGCATTGTATTAATATTGTTGTGCACCCATATTTACTAACATCCCATGACGATGGTAAAATTCCTCTTTCCTGGCTTGTAATCCTCACATATAAATGAGTGAATTAATAATTAAACAGGGTTAACAGTGTTGTGCTATTTATCCTATTCTGCCTGGATTAACTAATGATCACTCTGTTATGAGCAGTCTACAAAATTAGACCTTTTATAGTATTTGAATATAGACGTTTTGATGTCAATTATTAATTCATTAATCCATACTTCTTTTTCAATGGGTATAAAAACAAATTACTGATTATGACTGAATTCTAATCCATGAATGCAACTTGACTCGTCTAAAATTATGATTGCAATTTATAAAACTTGTGATATTTCTACACTAATCTTTTTCTAACATACATACTATATTGTTATTCAAATAACAATAGCATTATAATTCCATCCATCCATTTTCTAACCCGCTTTATCCTGAACTCAGGGTCACGGGGGTGCTGGAGCCTATCCCAGCTATCTTAGGGCGAAAGGCGGGGTCACACCCTCGACTAGATGGCAGTCAGTCACAGGGCCACATTGAAGACGCTCATTCATGTTCACATTCACACCCTATGGACAATTTTTCACCAATTAACCTGCATGTCTTTGGATTGTGGGAGGAAGATGGAGTATCCGGAGGGAACCCACGCAGACATAGGAAGAACATGCAAATCCATACAGAAAGGCCTCAACCAGGGATCGAGCCCAGAACTCTCTTGCTGTAAGGTGACAGCGCTAACCACTACACCACTGTGCCGCCCTAACATTATAATTAAAATATTATATTAAAATAATGGCTTTAACAGATATTTTCCAGCTGGTAAAAATAACTTATGTGACTGGAGTCTTACTGGATCCATAGTAAAACATGCTCTGCTCCAGTCCAGAGAAGCTCCAAGCTTCCGCAGCTGGTGGTAGATCTCGTCTCCTTTCCTGGAAAACAAAGCAACAAAAGCAATCAATAGACAAAGCAACAAAAGCAATCAATAAAGAGATTTATTGATAGATAGACCTAACAGTAGTTTACAGACATGTCGTGACAGTGAAGACTCACTTTTGCTTCCATTTCCACACCTCTTGTAGAAATTCTTGCCTGGTTAAGTCCTTTCGGCGCTTCCCTTCTTCTCTCAGCAGTCTCTTCTCCACCACTGCCTAACACATAAAGAAATGACTGAATTATATAGCAGGCCACACTCCACTATTTGGGACTTGAACCCTAACCCTAGATAGATAGATAGATAGGTAGATAGATACACACACACACACACACACACACACACATAGTACTAGATCAAGTCAAGTACAGTGATACCTTGACTTGCGCGTGCTCCAACTTATGAGTTTTTCAAGCTACGAGCTGTCTCTCGGCTGATTTTTGGATTGAGTTGATATACGAGTAATTTAAGATAGACGCTCCCCCAGACATGGGAGGAATTCAGACAGGCTATGGAGACGGACTTTTGTTTGGATTCCCAGACATTCTTGAAAGCAGGACTTTCAGCCAGATAGAAGAACTGCTGACCCTACCTGAGGATGCTGTAGCAGCAGAGGAGCTCCTCAAACACATCCTCTAAGGAGGAGGCAGAGCCACAGGAAGCCCACCCCAGATCCTTGCCAGAGATCACTGGCAGAAACTCTAATCTGTCAATAAAGAATAGAGGATTTTGCCATACCTGAGTTGCAATGCCTGCGTGGTCGCATCCAGGGACCCACAGTACTCTATAGCCCTGCATCCTTCTCCTGATGAATAACATATGGATATATAATTGTTTCATCAACAGGAAAGCCTTAGCAAACAATTTGACTTTTTGAACAGCATAACCAGCAACAATTTACACTTCACATGTCAGCTGCATATGTTGTTGGTTGTTGCCATTACCATCGAACCAGAGAGTCTTCTATAGCTACAGTCAGAGCATGGCCCAGGTGCAGCGTACCAGTCACATTTGGCGGAGGAATACACAAAGAGAACGTCTTATCCACAGCATGAGATAACTTCTCCTGATGGAAGCGACAAAAATGAAAAATGGAAGTAATTATTATAATTATATATCTGTATTTTTTGTTATATACATTTTATACACATTTTGTTATATATAAATGTATTCATAAAACAAGACATAATAAAATTATGTGGTTACAGAAACCAGATAAATGAAATCTGAATAAAATCATCAATTTAAAACTGTGAATGAGATATGAAATCATAATTTATGTTGTTTAGTTACAATTAAATAACTTCCTTTTCCAGAAATAAATAAAAACAAGATTGGACATTGTTATGTGAACATTTCTCAATAAAGAGTTGACTACTTAATGGAGTGTCCTAATTTTTTCACATGACTGTCAGCACAGGGAATTGTGTATTGTGAAGATGGTTTTGTCATGACAGCAAATTCACTGTTTTATGGGCTTAGTAAAAAATGCATACATCCCTTGATAAGTGGTTAACAAAGATTTAACTAGATTTTAATCTAAATGACTTTCACATTTCTGGCAGATGCCTTGGTAGTAGGCAGCATGAAGTAAAGTTTTTCATTCATTTCAATTGCAGGCTAGCTGGGGCAAACACAATTATCTTGTGTATAGACAGGCGAAATACACACATAACACACCCAACTCTTAATATCATTAAATCAATCTTAGTACAACCAAACTACAAGAATCCAAAATGGTATAAAGGAAAATATATAACTGTGTATCATTCATATAAAAATCAATCAATATGTCATGTCTCCTAATGACGCGACCAAAGGGGAAGCAAGTAAAGTATTGTTCCCACTATTGCTACACATTTAAAAAATGCAATTAATTTATATGGCAGGGGAGATATGAAACATCTAAGACAGACATGACAGATAAAGTCTGGGAACAGAAAAATAATGTGAGTTACTGTTCAAAGTAGTTCATTTTTGTTCTCAGTTTTGCTCCTCATTCGTTGTCAGTATCAGTCATCAACCAAAAACGTAATTTGTTCATTTTAAATCTGACATTTTAGAAAATGATGCTGCTCTTAGTATGCTTCTTTTTTAATACATTTTTATGAATTGAAGTTAACTGTAGACCCTGTAAGATAATTTTGCCTTTCACAATCTTGTTGGAAGAGGAGATGCAAGCATATGGAAGCTTTCATGCCAGCTGTAGGCGTTTACACCACTGAGGTGACAAATACAAGCAGAGCTCGTAGCACTGTCCTTTAAATCATGTCTAGTTTGATAAAAAAAAATAGTATTCACACAAACATCCACAGAATTCCCATCTTTCAGTTTCCACATTTTCTTTCTGTACATTAGTTTATGCATCCATCCATCCATTTTATAACACGCTTATACCTGCTCTACTACCTACCTCTTATGAGTTACTGTCATATGTGTTTGTGTTATGTATATGCATGTGTTATGTCAACTGGACGCCTGGATGAGGACCTAACTAAACGAAATTAATGAAAATGTAACTTGTGTGAGACCTTGATTTGCACTTTCCACACTGACTTTTAAAATATAGATAAACCATGAAATGCAAAACTTCAGTTAGACATAAAATATTCTATTGCTTAAGCGCAATTGCTTTGTTTTATTCCCTATTGCAAATCAGTTATATTTAAGTCTGTCTTAAAGTGAAACATTAGTTTTGAATACCATTATATCTGAAGGACATTTATTTAATAATGACAGCATTAATGAAGAAGTTGTTATAGTTTCATGTATTTTCTGCACTGAAATACTCACATGTTGCTCTGGCCTGAAAAATCCTTCTTTCTCCCACCATTGATAAAAGCTGGACTCCACATACTCTGGACTGTATGAGGATGGGAACATCAAACTGGTGTCTGCAAAGAAAGAACAACTTTTCTAAGCCTACAGAAAAAGACAACAGGTAGACAAGCTGATGCTAGAAAAGTCCAGTGAAACAGTCAGAGGAAGGCAGTCACCTTTCTTTGCTCCAGGAGGTGGTTGATCAGTGCATATTATTTTCTGCTTTTCACTCCATTTCAGTTCTTTATTTTCAGTAGCCTGGAAACAGAATTGTTATAGTTAAATGATAGGGTTGGGTGAACTGTTAGACTTTACCATTCACTGCATCATTTATTCTATAGTATCTACTCCTTAACATCTGTGGCATAACTGTTTCCCAGAGATAATTAACAGACCAGGTCTAAATTTGAATCCTGTGGAACACCTTTTGTTATTGATAAAAACTGAGAAAAACTGGTGGCCTCCCAATAGGCCTCACAACGAGAGACTGATGAGGTACAACGAACATGCAATGGCAAAGTGGTGCAGGGACAACAAATCAGAGGACAGATCATCATTCACATACTGAGACTGGGTGCCAAGCCTCAACAACTCCTTATGAGTGAGATTCCCTTTACACAAGAGCAACTGACCTGAGAGAAGATAATAACTAACTTGACACCTCAAAGGCTAAGTTGTGTGCTCATTTCATAAATCAGGGTAAATGTGTTGGTGAGGAACACTGAAAGGAATCAGAACTTTGTTCAAAAGAAAACAAGTTATTTTTCCTTAGTGTTGAATTTGTCACAATCTTTTGGTGTGAAATGTTGAAGCAATGATCCGTAAGTGTTTCGCCATCATATTTTGTGTGATCACAAACGACCATACAACGACAATTTGTTACCACTATGTTCCATGCTTATCTATTCTTATCATCATATTATCTGCAACATCAGGCCTGTAATGTCCAATCCCTTTTTTTCTTTGAATAGAAGGCTAATTTGGCCATAGGCTAAGAAGATTATCTTTATGGGGAAATATTTAGGATGATCTCAGATTGTCTATCAGTCAGAAATAAGCAAATTAGTTAATATGGGATTTTAATTATCTGATATACAATATATTCCACAATTTCAGTATCTTTATCAAACACATAGCGTTATTTCTACTCTAATATTCCTTCCTTTTCTCATTGAGGATTTTAGACTGAATCTTTTACTTAGGATACCGCAATTTACTTCATTTATCTTTTTCTAAGATACTTACATTGTGCTGACTTGACAGTATGGCCTCCTCCCGCTTTCGTTTACGCCTCTGTTTCTCAGCTTGGGGTCGCTGAAGGGTGTTTGACTGAGATGAAGAAAATGATGAAGGTTTTGGTGGTTTGCTGGAACAGAATCTGGCTGCTCCTGTTCTTACCAGTCTCTGGATACCACCCGCCCTCCACATGTTCTACAACATACTGCACAAAGAGCCGCAGCCATATCAGAGTCGGCCTTTCATTCACAGAACCCAGCGAATAAATATCATACTTCATTTCCTTACCACTATTTGCTCAACGTGCTATCAATACTTAGTGCTCAGGCATTTCACCCAGCTCAGCTCAACATCGCTTCGTCATTGTAAACCCGAGAAAGTGCATTTCTGTAACGCTATATATATGCAAACATCATTTTACATCCTTATATAACGTCGTCGAATACTTGTGTATTTCATATTTTTCTGTTATGTTTTTCTTATCTCAGCATGTGTGTGCCATTTGTTGACCTACTGTTAACCAACAGGAAATAACCGCTGTCCGTCTGGAAATATCTTCCCCAAACACCACTGCTACTGTCAAGTCCAATCCCAAAACAAGGAAAGCATCCTGTCGACGTTTAAAAATAAAATAAAATAAAAAAGAAAAACAATTTTTACGACGGATGTTCTAGTGCTTTTTCATTGCACACATAATATACCTTATAACACAGTGTTAGGCTTTATTTATTTTCACATAGCTGATAATCATTTTGAGTTGAAAAAACTTAACTTCCGTTTTGAGTGTGACCGACTTGTTTGCGAGCTTGACGCCTGTGCTAGCCATATCTCACGAAACTGTCTAACACTCTTCAACACCACAACCTTCAGTGTTACTAGAGTTTGTGTGAGTTTAAAGATCAGTCATTGTAGCTATCATAATCTTATATTACAGACAGTCCATCACTTACGGTGGATTTCGGATTTTTGACATCTTAACTAGCGTTAGTAACGCAGCTCCAGGTATGGCGGACGTTCCCGGGACATCAAGTGAAACGATAACTGAGACAGTCCAGAGTAACACACCGCCGCCGCCCCAGCAGGTAAAAGATGAAAGGCTATAGTGACTGTTTGCTAACCAAATGTACATCACAATACAACGCCGCTCTGTTTGTTTGTTTGCCGTGTCTCGCAGACAGCCTTCATGCTACGAGCCTGAAAATTGAACAGCTGCCCTATGAAGCTTCACGAGGCCTAATGTGCGTTATGTTAAGCTCTTTTTAAATGACAGTGCTTGTTGGGTGCTCTTATTTAACTTAGTGTATTATCTAACGGTTAATGGTTAACAGTTATGGACTCCAGCACACACTGGGTATTTAACTATTGTTGGTACTGACATGAAAATCAACCTGCATCATAAAGCAGCAGCAAGAACATCAGTGTCACATGACGTGCACTTGAACGTCAGGCTAGAGTTGGCTGGGAACAGAGTTCAGTAAGGGCCAAAGTCACCTCGACTTCCTGAGAAGGCTTAAATGGTTCCATATCTGTAACAGTATGCTGCGGATTTTCATTTGTGGTGGCTACTGCTGTCTTTCTGCTGCCATGTTCTGGGGCCCGAGCATGAAGGCCAGAGAAGCTAACAAGCTACACTGGAGGGCTGACTGACTGGAGGAGACTGACCACACAGAACATGCTAGGATATATCTGACCCCTACATGACATGTTGGTTGCACCAAGCCTCACTGGTGATCCCTTCCAGGCTCCATTGAGCTCTCATGTGTTGTATATGAATCAATGGAATGAAAGGCTGCTGATGTTTTAGTCGTTTTGGTAACTGGACTTATGGTGTTACCAGTGAGTTTCCCTCTCAAACTTCGTACATTTTAGTTTTTACTTTTTCACCTTTTAGCATGGTAACAGAAAAACACAGAGGAGGAGGAAGTATAGAGTTTGGAATAAGTGCAGCAGGCTTTGAGATGATCACTACATGCAAAATCTTCTGACTACCCACTTGGATCACCTGGAAGAAAGCCAGGACAGGCTAACCAGGACTCCATTACCAGATTATTGTGGGCTGGACTTAAAACTCAGGCATCTGTATTGGATGCCCATTGGACCCTCCCTAGGGAGGCATGTCCCACCAGAGGAGACCAGGGGGAAGACCCATGACATGCTGGAGAGATTATGTCTCACGGCTGGCCTCGCAACGCCTCAGAATCCCCTTGGAAGAGGAAGTGTATAGGGTGAGAGAAGTCTGGGCATCTCTGCTCAGACTGCTGCCTCCGCCACCCGGCCCTGGACCAAGCGGATGAAGATGGATGGATGGTGGACTTAAAACCATCATAGACTACAGAGGAAAAAACAGCAATGCTGAGGCTTAGATCCCTCTGGGTCCACATCAGAAAGGACCTGACCTGGACTCACCAAACCTACACTATCTTAAAGACAACCAGACAATGGCTCTTCTTCCTATGCTGCAGAGGAACCATTCTCAATGGTAAGACAGGGTTATGAAAACTTCTGCCATCCACCAAGGACCCAGCACTGTAGGAAGAGAGCATACAGTATCATTAAAGACCCCAACCACCCCAGCAACATACTGTTCTGCCTGATGCTGTCTGACAGACAGACAACAGCATATGGGCCCTCACCAGGAGGTGCGACAGCCCATCAGCCCATCAGCCCCATTCCCGAGGTTATAAGACTTTTGAATTCCTGAACTCTCTAGCTTCATCTGCAAACCTTTGCAATTCACTCACTCTTTAATGTTTATTACTTGTTACTTAAGATATGTCACTTTATTCTGCTACTGTCAATATATTTGCACGTCTTTGACATGGTTTACATCTGTTTATTTATATATTCATACATATTTATTATTTATGTTTCTATCTCAATTTTGTTACTTCTGTACATCTGCTTCAACAATATTATATTTCGATTTTATATTCATAGTTTTATGTTTTAATTTAGTGTTGTATTTAATGTTTTTTGCCATATCATATTCTGTTCCTATATCTAGAAGTTTTTGTCATTTTTACTTGTGTAATTTTTCTATTTATGTGTTTTTGAGAATTGTTAGAGAAAGTCTGTGACTTTCACCCTCAGCAACTGGACTTTCTTAGAAACAGACCTCTGATATTCCAAATCAGTCAGTTACATGCAGAGAAAATGTTTATGTTCTATCCCTGCAAAACCTAGGAGCTTCTTTTTAGCTATAAGGGTGAAAAGACACAGGTGAACAGTTTTAGGTTCCTGGAAATCAGCATCACAGAGAATCACAATGGACATCACAAACCTGCTTTGGTAAAGAAAGATAAACAGTTGTATTAAAGGCAAAATGATTGTGCCAAGTTCTTGATATCTTTTTTAAAGGAGCAGTAGAAGGCCCTGGATACATTACAAATTGCATGAGATGCGCAGCGAGCAATGAAAATACTTTAGTGAGGCGAGGTCCCTAGGTAAAGTACAGTACCCATCCCAGCAATAGCTCATTCGCCCTTTGGCTATCAACAAGCAATATATAAGTATCCACTGACATACCACAAGAGTGAAGAGCAGTTTCTTTGCTTAGAGATTCCTTAACTCCACCTCATCCTCCACTCTCCACCGTAATTAAATGTAAGCAACTTTCTGTTATGCCAGCTTTGTACATTACAACACCATTACCTTTTCTACAGTATATTATTTCTGTCATCCTTTTAAAACATTTGAATTTTTGTGTTGTGTGCCAAGAAATTTTAGTTAATTTGCAAACCTGATGACAATTCTCAGATCTTGAACCTGTGAAGTGAAGTGAAGTGAAGTGAAGTGAAGAGTTCATCACAAAGGTACTCAGTTAGATTTAGGTCAGGGATCTGTTAAGGCATGTAATCCACACCAGTGGGGAAACATTCTTATGAATATGTGCAAGGGGGCATTATCATGTTGAAACAGGAAAGTGCCAAACACAACTGATTCAAATTTAGAAATTTGAGCACAACTGATACAAAGTTAGAAATTTGAGCACAACTGATACAAATTTAGACATTTGGACCTTTGTGATGAACTCTCAGGCTGGTTGCTAGGCATGACCTCATGTGACTGAATGGGAGCTAACCCCTGCAGCCAGTTTTTGAAATCCGATGGGAAGGAGTAAACTTTGGAGAATTGGTGGTTGTTATAGGTGCACATAATGCCAGTGATGTTGGAATCAAATGTTAAGTTGTCATGTATCTAGAATGTTCTGATGTTCATAAACTTTGTTCAACTGCACAGCAATAGTGCAAAGTTTTCACCTTTTACAATATACCTTTGCATCATCCAATGCATTTTCAGGGATCCATGTTAATTAACAGTAAGCCAGAGCCTTGCAGAATTTGTAGTACCTGACATGCTTTACCTTTTAAGAAAGCAATTTGGAATGGGAACTTTCACTTATTCACACAGACATGCAGAGAGCAGTCTTAAACGTTTGTACCTAAGACATTCTATAATCACTGTACTGTTTGATGTCTCAAAGCAGATGTCTCTTGTATTACAGGAGGGGCGAAGCCTTACAATCAAGTTGAGGAAGAGGAAGACTGAGAAGAAGGTAGAGTGGTCCAGTGACACTGTCGACAATGAGCACCTGGGAAGAAGGTCTTCAAAGTGTGAGTTAATCTCCTCATCAGCACACACTGAGTGTGTGTTTGTGCAGTGAACGCTTTGCTGCTTTTGCTGTTTAATGCTTTAAATGGCGTTTAAAATATTATCTTTTTATAGGTTGTCACATGGGGGGCTGGCACTTTTAGCTTGTCACACAAACGAAGCACTTCTGCATCACCATGCTCCTTGGCTAGACAGGCTGCTGACAGAGAAAAGCTGGCAGGAAAGAACAGGAACAGATGAATTTAGGACAACTATTAATCAGCTTGAGAAAAGAGTACAGGCAGCTTTTGACAATGTCGGTACACATGAAAAAGTCATACTACACCAAAAAGTAAAATTTAGAAGGTCAAAAATTACACTTCAAGGATTTTCCTTTTTATTGAAATGAAAAGGACTGAAAAATCTGCAATATTATCATGTGAATTACAGCTATATCAGTCTATTTATGATTTTTGATGTAAAGCATGTATGGAAAAATATTTTTTTTGAAATGCAACATTCAGATACGAATTTGGATTTTGATTCCATTGGCACTGGTTCTCCACATGCCTGTTCATCCAAAACGTTGCTCTTAATATTATTTGAATGATGAAATTAAAGATAATACTGTTAAACTGAACATAATGCTTTGACATTGTGATACCAAAGCACACAGACACAGCCACTGAATAGAGTTTTTTATGTTTCAGTATTGTAAATAAAATATTTACTCTCTTTCAGTAATAACCTGATAGCCTGGTAAGCATCACCAGACAATATGAAACTAAAACGATGGCTAAACCCTATGCCACAACCAGCTTCTGCAAATCCAACAAACCAAGGGTGAGATGAGATGATGTACAATAAACTGACAATAATTTTTGCTTAACTGTTTTTCTAGGTATTGTTTCTCAATACATGCTGGATCAGCAACTTCCTCTTGATTGATTCTGGTATCAAATCTGCCTAGTGATGGTTATCTGTACATCCACAGGGCTTTGTATAGCCACATGGCGCAAAAACAGGGTTCAGGTTTAGCCCACAGGGAACTGAATGAGTCCATAGCCACTTTAAACTTCCAGGTTCTATCACCCAAAGCATAATAGGCACTCAAGTTCCATAATTTCCCTACTATGGGATCAATAAAGGATCTTATCTTATCTTATCTTAATTCATAAGGTTTTTTTGTGTCACATGGAAGCAAATGCGTTTTTTCATTCTGCATCGTGAATTGCTTTTCTACATTACTAAGGCTCAGAAGAATCAGTTACTTTATATTGTCCTTTGGACATAGTCTACGTTCCAGCAATGTGGATCCAGATATGTTTGCGGACCCCAAATTTAGAAACAGTAAGGGTCCAGAGCATTTAGAGACTGCTACATGTTTAACAATTATCACAGCTAATAAGGATAAGTAGCACTAATTATAGTAATCACCTATATAGTCAGTATTTCACCAACTTCATGGACAATTTGAAAAATATTGGAGTGTTTTTGGGAGTTACTGAGAATGTTGAATCAATTTCTGTCATTCATTAAAAACTCAAGTTTCAGTCAATTTAGAAGTTTGAGACAATGTCGAATATCTTATTATCTGAAATAATTTTTATTTTTTATTTCTCATTTTAATAATAGCTTCAGCCCTGTGCTGTGTCACTACTGTTGCTATTGTGCATGGATTTAACCTAGCTTTGTGGCTACTGATGATAATGCACAACAGGGCAGGATCACTGACTGGATTGTGATGAGCTTGCATCCAGAAAGCCCATAATCTTCCATAATCTCTCCTTCTTTCTTACCTTCCCTCTTGTTCTATCCAAACTTGGTGATGTCCACTGCTGCTTTTCAAAGCAGCACCTGTACATGGGCATGGAGGTCCATGTTACGCTCTGTGTCTATGCCTGCAGTGTTTTCAGTGCTAAGGGGTGTTGCACTCTAGGAGTATGTTAATATCTGGCAATGTTCACAGATGTTGACTCTGGCTGTATAAAGCCAGGAAGAAATCCTACACTGCCTCTGTGATCTGTAAATCCAATAAAATGAAGTAGATCACTAGGTACTGCTCATCTCCCCATCTGCAGATGACATGTAATGTCCACCATCCAGCCATCACCATCACTCAACCCGAAGCACAGAAACATCAGTGTCACTGTTGAATATGGTCAGCTTTAGCTCTGACCATTCAACATGGAGCATTAGCCTCTCTGTCTCTCTAGCCATGTTCTTAAGTAAACCACAGTGTACACAGTCTTCCATCAATGAACTTTATTCAGCCGCGTCAAAAAACAGGCATTTGGGAAAAGCCGTTTGACCTAATGTTATGTTAAAGAGCTTAAAGAGAAATACCATTAATAATAATCTATATAGGCCCACAGTGGTTTATGACCCCCCCCCCCCTTGTAATTAATGAATTTTTATAGTCTTAATCCTTAATCCTCATACACAGATTTAGTGCTCATTAAAATGTAAATTACCTTCTTAATACACAAGTCTGCCTCTTCATCCCAGTGTACCATGTTGTTTTTTGATTTGCCTACTGAGAAGTAGTAGTTTGCAATGAGTCAGTACCACCTATAAATGTATATCACTTGGATTAATCCTGATTTTGTATGTTGTGTTTCAGGCTGCTGCATTTACGAGAAACCCCGACAGTTTGGAGAGTCGTCCTCTGAAAGCGAGGGAGATGATGATGATGAAGGATGTGGCAGTGCTCACTGTATCCTGGGCCATGGCAGGAGAGACCATGGACAGAGGGGGGGTGGTGGGCCCACAGTGCCCCCAAACTCTGGAGGATCACACACCCACTAATTAGCACTACAGGCTATTTGCAGGGTCTGAGAGGGTTTCTCACCACGACAATGACACAATACAAAACTGCACTTTTTGTTTAGTTTTGTCAATGAGGTACAGGCAGATCTGATGCTGCGTTCCAGTCCTGAGTCAGAAACTCCCAGCTGTTGGAGAAGAATTATAATTCCTGTACTGCTGCTCTGAAAATGCAGAGCAAAATTAATTATTGAATGAGCCTAATTGAAAGTCCTGCTCTCCTTTCAACAATTAACAGCATGCTAAGTATTGTGCCAATTTACGTATGTAATATGGAACAATAACTAGAGTTTTGCATATAAACTCTTGATCATAAAGCATATGTGCTGTGATGCTGGTAGAATTCAAACAGTCTTTTTGCATGTTTAGTCATTTTACTACAAGCACAGTACTACATGGTATGTACAGTATTACATCACTGCTAAGCATTTTCCAAAGTATAGTAGAATTTTAAATTCTTACCAATTTCCTGGCGCCCACTGTTTTCCATCCACTGCACTGGGTTCTGAAAATAAACTTTAAGCTTTGCAATACATCACACTTAACATAATGCTTTCTTTTATTTTTAAAGAGTGGTTGTGTGATGCATCATGATTATTCCCATCACTGTTTGATCATTGTTGTGCTGAATACTTTCTCTTGTTTCTTTCAAAGGCTGAAAAGTTATTTACCGGTATTTTAAAATATGAACCAATGTATAAATATATTGGAAAATATTACTGAGATATATATTTTAAGGTCCCTCTTATTTATTATTTTTTTTGTTTGTTTGTTTGTTTGTTTGTGGTTTTTTTTTTTTTTTTGCTTTTTCTGTCAATGCATGTTCAGGCTATAGACACCTGTATTACCATTGCATACAAACATGATTCTTGACCATCTATAAGTTAGGACAAAACATTATTAAAAAAATTAAGTTCTTTGGAATTTTTTAAAATAGCAAAAATATATAACATCAAGACAGCAACTGCAATTGTTTAAACATTTAACATATGATTTAAGGACATACAGTAATACGTTAATTCACAACAAATCACATTTATATATAGTATATAACTGCAGACCATATTCAAACAATGACAGCAAAGAGCTTCAGGTCCCAAAAAGTATGATTTTCATATTTCACTAAAATGATTGGAAAGCAATGGCTGCCAATGAACAAACTTAAAAAGTTCTGAGGAAAATGTTCATCATTAGTAATATGAAATAACCGCTTTGTCATAAACAATGGTTATTATGTCACTACAGTGACATCGCTGCAGAGTTGAGACACCTTTACCTTTGTACTGTAGCTGAAAAACAGGAAATGTAGCCCCATTGCACTTTCCCCTTCAGCATTGTGGACTTTCTGACTGTGAGACATCCCTGGAATGCAGCATACAACACGTTTGGGAAGAGATCTGTCATACTGGGGCCATAAAATGTTGTCTGGCTATGTATTTTCCTTTCAGCAAGATGGTGGATTTAACTGTATATAATACATCATATTGTTTTTTGTTTATTTGCTGATCTTAATTCTCAATGTGCTAATACTTGGTATGTGACCACAGTCTGTGTAGTAGCACTGCAATTACAAACCAGTATGATGGAATTAAGTTGGATTGAAGAGTGAACACCAACAAAGAGCGTACTTATGTATGTAATGGAATGAGTATTTTCCGTTTCTTATTCGTATACAAGTTTTAAAGTTAATACCTTAGCAACCAGGAGGGTCTTTGCTCTGTTCTTCACAATAACTTCATTAACCTGATTTAATTGTTGATTTCCAGTTCTTTTAGTTTATCTGAACCTGCTGTCATAGCAACAATACCTTAAGCCCAAACCTGCAAAAGTGCAGCTTTGTCACCATTTACTGGATTATGACTTAAACATTTGAGGGCTAAAATATGAAGTCGACTTTGTGCTAGGCTCTTTTAGAGGAAGTAATGTCAAATGTTAAAAAAATAATAATCAAATCAAATCAAATTGTGTAACTTAAAATATCTCGATAAAGAATATATAGTATGATCCAGCATTTTCCGGTTCTCTAAGGACTAACTAATGTTTCATGGTGAACCCATACATCAAGTGATTTTCAAATACAAATTGCAGTAATTTTATTGAAAGATGATTTGAATGATTTTGCATGATAACATGCAGGTTGTTGTAGCTAACCAAGTTCTTTGGTGATATGTTAAAATAGAATTGTTTAGCACTGATGAAAGTGTGAACGCCCATAAAAAATCAAGAACACAGACTTATCTCCATGAATCTTTTGCTTCAGTGCATACTAGGATGGTTCCCTACACACCTACCTCATGTACCAGTGATCGTATTATCTGCACTCTGCTAACATATTTATCTTAATCATGGTTTCAACTATACTAATTTTGCCTGAATTATTCAAGATGAATTCATCAAGGATTAATAAATCAACCCCCAAACTGCTTTCAAAAGACAAAATTAGATGGATAAGAATAAAGAATATTTTAGCCTGAAAATAACATAATAGCCTGAATTAGTTAACCCAGGTTTATAAAAGGGTCCATAGCTTTGTGTGTATAGAACTGATTGATAAATTGATAATGATCTGATTGTTGAACATATAATATGATCTAGGATTTTCCGGTTCTTCTAAGGTAACCTACAATTTATGTGGAGCTGTCTGAATGACAAACAACTCACTTAAAAACAAAAAACAATGTCAGATTAGTGAACATATTTCACAAATTAGTCATACAAATTCATGTCCTGCTTTTGAGTGCCTTTGGTAACTATTGAATTTAGGTTTTTGCTGATGTTATCCATGGTATTTGCAGATATTAGTGGATACAGGAAACTTTCTCATATATCAGTATTGGCCACAAAAATCATTCTAAGTATAGTTGGAATATACGTGAAGTTAAGAAACATTGCTGTTGCTGTTTTGAGATAACTTCATTGGTTCTGACTAAAAAATCTGTCCATGGCCTCTTTTGAAGGAACTGAATTAGCTGAATAAGAGTTAGCTATCTGGCCTCAAACAAAGCATTAGACAGACTTCTTATGTCGAAATCAGTTAGTTTAGCTCTCGCCTTCTTACCCCAAGCTTTTGATGGTAAACTGAACTGTAAACAGAACTGTAATTGTAATTGAGTTTTATGGTGACTGAATTGCTGAATTTTTTGACAACACTGGATGTGATGAAACCACATAAACATAATAGTGTTGGAATGTTGAAATTCTAAATTTTTTACTGTACTAGGGTTAAGGAAATCTACTATTTGACATGATTTCTATTTAATGATGATCGATATTTGTGCTTTTTCAGGTGTAATCTGCATAGTGTTAACATTATTTATTTATGTGAGGTAAGTAAATAAAGATGCAGTGCTCTATAATTAGAGAATCTGTTTCTAAGGCTGTATATATAACTATATCACACTTAAAATTGAGTGCAGGAATGGAGAGGTCAAGGTGCTGAACTGCTGGGGAAGGCTTTGTATTCATGTTTGATCTGTAACCAAAACTCACCTGACACAGAATCTATCGACATACTTCTCTACGGTTTCTGACCATGTTTGATGTGTGGATTACACTTAGTTTTCATTTATGCCACTTTGTGTAATCTGTACACATTGACATTATTACAAATGTACATTGTTCTTTTACTGGCAATGTACCTTTCTGTATATATTATTACACAGTAGATCAGATATAAAGTGAATTAAAGTTTTGAACTGCAATAAAACTAGTTTACAAATGTGTGCTAAATATTACAGTGGAGTATGACACAAGTTAGTCATACATACCTTTGCATCTGTGAAAAAATCAAATATCCAATTGTCCATCCATCCATTTTCTAACCCGCTTCATCCTGCACTCAGGGTCACGGGGGTGCTGGAGCCTATCCCAGCTCTCTTAGGGCGA